>NJDC01004410.1:40563-65062 GCA_002245475.1 Calephelis virginiensis
AAATTTTTTATACGCGTTTGGTTTGGATGACCATGCACGATAGAATACGTGACGTCATTCTAAATTCAATATGGCGGACCATTCAAGATGGCGGAATAGTTATTTTCATGCACTTGCACTTATCAAATGAAACGGCTCGTTGAGAGCGCCTCGAAAAATAATATGACATCGTTCTGAATCCAATATGGCGGATCATCCAAGATTAATGAACAGTTATTTTTAATGCACTTCAACAATATGGGTATCAATTAAAAGAGATTTTTGAAACCAACACGAAAAATAATGTGACGTTATTCTCAATCAAAAATGGTGGACTACTTAAGATGGTGGAATATACATTTTATGCACTTCTACAATATGAGTATCAAATAGGAGAGCTCAATGAGAACAATTCGAGAAATAATGTGACGTCATTATCAATCCAATATGGTGGACTACTTACGATGGCGGAATGGTTATTTTATGAACTTCTGCAATATGGGTATCAAACGAAAGGGCTCGTTTAGGGAAACTCGAATAATAATGTGACGTCAATATAAATCAATAATACGAAGGTCAAGCAGATACTACATTTTTTTGGCGGAAATTGCAAATTAAATAATTTTATTTGGAATTAAATATATTTTGTTGATTTGGGTAAAATTCTCATCATCGTTTTGTTTTGGAAATAATTCTGTAACGTGATGTGCTAGGATATGTACTTTTTTGTTTGTACAAGTCAAACTGAAACCGCTATCCATATTTGTAAGACATGTCGTGCGCCGCCATTTTGAAAAAAAAACACAAAATGGCTGCCGGGCACTAAGCCAGGCTTCATTCAAAAAAGTTCATTCCCCATTAAAAATGACAGTTGCGTAACAACACTATTGACAAGTATTACAAGATTTAAAAAAAATTAAGTGAGTAATTTGTTTGTATATAGAATAAATGTAAATGTAATTCACGTTATGCAGTGGGTCCTCTCTTCTGTGATGTACTTGGAAATGGAAAAATGAGAAAACAACTTTAAAACTATGACCCATCAGTCATCTCACATTAAATTCATCAGATTCTTGTCATCAAGAATCGAATTAGTCCAAACTGATGGTTTTACCAGAAGGTATTTCAAGTTTACGTCTCATATTTTTCATCAGATCAGCACAGTTGTATCAGGTTTCGTTAATATTTAGCTGTGACGTCTCATAAGTTCAAAAGAAATAAAAATATGAATAATTTGCCTGATATCCTGATGACCTTTAACTCTTGAACCTGATCTCCACAAAAATTGATATATAGCAACCATCTTAACCACGTCAGTTTTCAAGTTTATGCTTTAGTTAAACTGAAAGGACTACGAAACAAAGTATAGAAGCCTTTAAAATTTGATCCATTAAGTTATTCTAGTTAAATAATTAGGTCCTTTTCACCAAATCTCTCGTCATCAAAAAATATTGACATATCTAGTTACGGCGAATCGAAAGAGTCTAAACCCGTCGAGGGTTTAACAGCAACTACATTCCGGGGATACGTCTTCTATCTTCGACCGCCATCATCAGATCAGTTCCGTTGTACTAGTATTCTACTACTACTAGCTTGCTTAAAAGTGAAATAAACACCCGTAGTCCATTTAATGTCGATATCCATGAACTACAGCTGCGAACCATCTCGTTCACGTCAGCTTTCAAACAAAAAAAACCGCTTCAAAATCTGTCCATCCGCCGAAGAGCAACGATGCCACAAACAGACACACACTCTCACAAACATATACATACCTTTTTCAGTCCAATTTTTGCGGAATCGTTTTTAAATGATCTTTTCACCATTTCCATTATGTAACCATGCGCCTAACACCATATATAACTTAATGTTTCCTTATAATTACCAGTATATTTTGTTGAGCTGGTGCTTTCGGCGTAATTTATCCACTATTTTTTTTTGTCAATTGATATTGACTTATGTCAAACTTATTTTAAATAATGAAAGCTGAAAAATGATAGTATTTTTATGTTGTTTTTGTTATTCTATGAGAAGACTACTAACAATAAATCGGCTCTCCTATTGGTTAATGAAGACCATAATCTTTTGACACTATAACTGTTTTCGATGCGGAACTGTCCTTTTACCGGAATGTTAGGCCCATAATGTTGCACAATATGTACTAGGCTATTAGTATTTAATCTGCTTTCTGGATGTTCCGGATATGACTTTATATCACAATCAGGAATAGATAAGTCGATGGATCCTTAACTGGACATGTTGCTGAACAGCACTGTCCTACCAATGATTTGTTTATACGAGTATTAACGCACTTAAAGTGTGCTCGAATTCTAAGAGCTCCTAGCAGAGAAGCAGATGTCTCTTCTACACAGAAGACCCTGACAGACACAGGGAATAGAATCAACGAAATTTCCACTCCATTCCATGGATACATTCCACCCCATACTAGATGTTGCTGACTTTGCTTTTATATGACTCATATGTATTTTATAATTGTCAAGGCGAATTTGGGACTAATAGGAATTCTACATGGTTGTTATAAACTGTTTTAATATTGATTTGGATCCGTTAGAACAGTAAATTTCATCTAAACTTAATAATAATCGGAAGATGGAAACAAAGTTTCTTTCAAGGTTTACCTTTATTGGAAGGCGCAACAATCGCTTTTTATGTCCAGCTTCAAAGAAAACTTGTGTAACAAAAATATTTGAAGCATTAATAAATGTGACATAGGTACTACACTAACATTTATTTCATTTTCGAGAACGCTGAACCAAACAGATAACAAACCGGTAATTTAAAAAACTAATTTGTAGTCAATATTATTCTATTATATGATAATATACAAATTTGTCAACACCAAAAACTGAGTTTTCTGTTGTATGTTCAGGTCTTTGTTCAGGTGTTTATAGGTTAGAGACCTTACTAATAAAAAAATTACTAGTGCTTACAAGATGCATAAACAATCCATTAACAAAAATGCTGTAAGGCTTGTGCAAGACTAAAAATGGCGGATTTAATTGTTAACTTGTGTTTCTTGCGGCTTTCTAAGGATCGAATCATGTGTCAAACTTTCTATGTTATAACCTTTCTTTTATCGTTTTTTTAACTTTTAACTACGTTAAGATGTACTTGGCAGAAAGGCGGATGGTCTATTAGTAGTAAGTCTAAGTATAGTCCCCGAATGACACTGTTTGCTATTTGAGTTCTTAATCTACATTAGATTATTTACAACTAACCGTTTGACAGCGACTTCGTCAATATTGAAAAGTATTTACAAAATTTCATCCTCCGTTATAGTCCTTTATTTAACAAGACTTATGACACAATCTTATTACAACGCGTAAATAGTTACACAGACATCGGAAAAAGTTTATTGGTAGAGTTAATGCGTAAGCTTTGTGTAAGCCTTATACTTCCTCTATATGCTGTGTATGCTTTATATTACCTTTTCAAAAAAAGAGCTATCAAAATCTATTTATTATTGGTCGAATAATCACTGTATGAACATACGAAAACAATGACTAAATAGTATTTTTCTCGTATTAGGCGTCAGTTAATAAGAATCAAGGTATCAAACCTGCCAACTTACTTTAGAATTAACGTAAAGCGTCACACCATGCATTATTTATCGGTAAAGCTACAACTCATAGTTTTAGGAAATTATAATAAAGCCCAAAAGTAATCTTAAAGCGACTTATATAATGAAACTACATAAAATATGAGCAGTGTTTAATAGAACTTAAAATCTTCTATGTTGGTAGCGCAGTTCAGACAATTTTTTTCCACAGTGTATGGTCCATCTGAAATATTGAAATGTACTTAAGATCTTATGTCTTTCTTCTTCTTCTTTTATAAATATGGCTTTCAATTGTTTTTCACGACTACTTTGCCAATGTCAAGTTAGTTAATTCTTATAGAGTCATAAGTCACTATGTACAAAGTCATGTCAGGTCAGGGTCTTGAGTAAAGCGGTGGCTTCGTTACTCAAGCTCATTTAGGAGATTTGACAGCAACGAGAAAATAGACGATATACTAATTTATTCATAAATAATTCATGGGTGCACTTTCACTGAACAAAATTGATCTAATTCCCACCTAAATTAACCAATGTCACTCAATATAAACACGAAATTCAAAAGTAATGAAAAAAATTACGAGCACCTTCATTCACGATTGCGTCAAAACTCCTTTATGTATATTTTATCTTAATACGTATACTTTACGGTAACTTTATGTCATACGTACTTTAATAGTAGGTGTAATTGCAATTTTTAGGTTTTCCATTTTCACCTCAAAAAGGTAGGATCGAGTTAAATAAATTGTAGCTTAAAAATAGCTTTTCCCTTAACCTTGGAGAAAGAAATAAGCTAGACTACCCTAAATCTCAATATCTTAACGTTTTTTTAAGTGATAGCAGAATTTTGAAACCAGGCTTAACAAAAAAAAATATAAACACTACTTCAAATTTCATTTTTTCTTAGCAATTTTTTGGCAGTGGCACCTAGTCTGATTGGTGACCATGGGTAGATGGATGGATACCCATTTTTATTATTTTTCTCATTCATCAAGGTCACAATAGATGCTATAGTGTGCCCCAGATAAAGGAAATCCACTCACAGCTTAATAGTCAATGTTTAGCGTGTATACTCGGTGCTCTCAACATTGCTGTACAACCTGTACACGAACGACATACCACGACCGCCGCGCGTCCACGTAGCCCTTTTTGTGGACGACACGGTTCTATATACGTCTAGCCATAACTGACAGTTTATAGGCAGAACCCTCCGTAGCGCGGCCACTCTCCTGGGCGACTAGTTCAGGAAGTGGCGTATAGAAATGAACCCCGATAAAAGTGCAGCGGTGTACTTTAATCGTTGTACTAGGCCGTCCGAACGAATGAGACCCTATCGTGATTTGGGTACCATCAAAATGCTCGATAGAATAATCCCCTTGGAAAAATCAACAAAATACCTAGGGGTTATTCTGGACAATCATATGTCGTTCAAACCGCACGTATCACGTGTCACTAAGCTAAGTTCGTACTTAGCCGTCTCTATTATGTAATAAAAAAAAAACAGTAAAATGTCACTTCGTAACAAAGTGACATTTTACAAAACGTGCGTTAGGCCAATCTTAGCTTACGCAAGTGTAGCATTCGCACACACGTACCCGTTCCACCTTGAAAAGCTACAAGTAGTCCAAAATAGGTTCATGCGTACTGCCACCGGTAGTCTGTGGTAAGTACGCAACGAGGACCTACATTGCAACCTTGAATTACCCACGATAGCCGATTTCAAAGAACTATCAGAACGTTACTTTGAAATAACGTCAGCCCACCTTAACCCAGTGTTAGCGCCCGCGTATGACTTTTTTTTTATGAATGACTAATTTGTTGCTAACCTCACGGTCTTACAACTTTTTGGTCATTCCAAAAAAAAGCGTGTATGCCTATGGACATTATCACTATCTTTTTTAAACTGATCTTTAAGCCAACCTTGCAGCACACAATATGGTAAAAAATGGACAAAAGCCATGGCAGGCCATCTGGGTTTCTACCAAAAAGCGCAAGTATAAACTGATACAAGATCTATATAAATAATGTATACAAAACTGTAGTGTGCGCTTTTAGTCTGGCCAAGTTTAAAAATAATGCCACATATAAGGCAACATATAAGAACCTCGTCAGAAACAGTTCCCAGGACTTCTTTAAATACTACCGCAAAGTAAAAAGCGAACAGAGTGGGCGCAAAAACACACATTTGCATCACATAAAGGGGAAAAAGTCTAGCTGTTCGCCTTCGACGAAGAGATTGCACTTCATGTCGTCATGCAGGAATCGCAGAAACCTCACAAACTTTTCGTTGCATTCTAATTTTCCTAGCACAATCCAGAGAGATTCTCGAGACTTACCGAATGCTTTTTCTAAATGCACAAAGCAAAGATAGAAGGGCAAGTTATTGCCCTTTACTTTTCTTCTGTAGTTGAAGCACCGTTAAAAAGCTTCTCTAGTACCCCGGCCAGGTCCACGCAAACTAGGTACTAGGAAAAATCATTTATAACAAGTCTTGCAGGCGTTTCGAAAAAACTCTTACAAAGATCTTTCCAGGGGCTAACAATAGTGAAATACCGCGATATTAGTTGCAGTCAGATCGGTCAAACTTGTTCTTGTAAAGGGACGATGCACGTCAATTTAAAATAATTTCTCTTGTCACATTCGGACAAACAGTTTCTTAACGAGCGTATACATAGCAATACCGCCATATTTAAGCAGCTCACTTGGTGTAGGGCTGATGGCAACCGCGCGCTTATTTTGTTGCTGTCTAGTGGCAGTTACAACCTCATAACAAGATAGGAGCTCGTCCGGCTCAGTAGCTTAGGGAAGCTGAGGTCTTATTGCTAATATTATATAGATCGGCTGATCGATCTACATTGAACAACGACCACAGCAGCTATTGTCATCAAAAACCCATCTTCGCTGTGTCAATATTTTGTACCCAATGTCAGCTACATTCAAAGCGCCTTCAAAAGATGACAAATCAAAGCTCCCTTAGCGTCACTGGCATCACCTGTCATCAGAGCTCGTTTTTTATCTGGGTGTTCTAAATAAAACAACAAAAGATAAACTGAAATAACAAAACAAGACCTAAAATAAATCAATTACTTTTTTTTCATTTCATATATTTACTTGCTCGTGTTCAATAACTCGCGCGCGTTGTAAGGATATCAGCGTAATAGACGCCCCACTTTTTAAAAGACGCTGAAACTCAGATTATAGTTTTTTTTTTAATTGACTTTTGGTAGTTAATACAACGTAATATGGATTGATTATTCTTATTTATGAAATTATTGTTTATTTTTTTTTATTTTTAATCACAAAGAAGAATTGAGCTGTCTGAATTATGTGCCTACGTACATGTTAGATTATTTTCGTATACATCGACGACGTAGACGTGGTGGTATACAGAATGTTGAATGCATTAAGCACGCCTTTTAGGTATAGTTTATATGCCATAGTCCCACTAATTTTATAAATGCGAAAGTTTATATGTCTGTTTATTACTTCTTCACGCAAAAACTGCTGAACCGATTTTCATGAAATTTGGCACGCACATACCCCCTAACTTGGATTAACACATAAAATAGTTTTTATCCCACAAATATGTTGCTGTGGGACCGTCAACCTCGCTGGCAACAGCAAGTAATAAATTGTTAATATCAATAATCTTATTCCTCTCAATTCTTTGTCTAAGCTAAATTTAATAAATTTTGAAATAGGAATTTAAAAAAAAAGAAACTGTAAATGTAAATGTTGGTACCTATATCAAACCACTGAGTTCTGGGTAACCCGGATTCTGCTCTGGCTGCAACGATAGCTTCTCTCAACGCAAAAGCCACTCCAACTCCCATACAAGTTGCTGGCTCACCCGTGCCTTTAAATAAAATAAAATAAATTATTTAAAATAGCATGAAAAATCTAAAAAAAGACGGAAAGCACTTTTTAAGAAAATATTTTTGAGAATTTCTTAGAGTAGAAACAACTACAAGTATATTGTAGAGCTGACAATAACAATATTAAAAATGGAATAATCCGCTTCCTCCTTATGTTTATTGGTCTAGGTGTTTCGTTAATTTTTATTAAACATTTATATTTTTGTTCCTATGTGTAAGTGTTGCTGATGTTTATTGTAACTAGCATCATCCACACAGTTGTAATCACACCTTCCACAAATGTGACCTTGGTGGAAACTTGGTTTGAAAAATATTAAACTTTGGATTAAATCTGCGTTCCACACATTTAAAGAAGTTTATAGTTACAGTTATTAGTGGTCGCCCATTGGTCGAAATTCGACCATAATAAATTTTAATATCTTGTTAATAATAACGCCATCTTCATTTCTCAAGACCAACTACGTTTTTTTCCAAACTTTTTAGTGCGCCATCTGTGATCTTTTATCATTATCATCAATATATTTGTTTGTGTGTGTCAAATGCATGATAGTGTGGGTAATGTTTTGTTTATTGATTTAATATACTTTATAAGCATTATTATTGACTTCTCACTACACTGACACTGACACTTCTCCTACACATAAACTATAAGTGTGCCACTTTTTATGGTCCTACATCCGCGCATTTTCGTTTAAAGGGGAGCAAAGTTTTGCCATCACGTATTAATATGTAGACTAAACGGATTTGTTTTTTTCCCAGTACACGAAGATGTTTAAGAACCTACGCCAGTTTTGAAATATAGAAAAAAAGAAGAAATGTTATCTGTGCACTATTTTTCTGGTATTAAAAAAACGTGAGCGTTTCGAGACATCCAAGAATTGTAAAGCACCATGAAGCATTATGTAACGAAACGGTTTAACGTTACATATTGGTAAGTATCACTTCAGAATGTTATTATATAGACCCTGGCAAATCTCCCAGCTCCCGGTCTGCCATATTCACCGTCCTTAGGAAAGTTTGCTTAAGAAAGATATGTGTTAAAAGCACGAATATATTTATTTTGTGTGATAAGAAAGCAAACACAATCTCTCGGTGACAAGAGATAACCGTGGCATATAGACACCATAGATGTTATATATACGTCACTGTTTTGTAGCACAGGTGATTGATAGGCAAGTCTACCAAATGCCCTACCCTCTGAACAGGAACATGGCACTATCATGGTGACTCCTGGAATGAGTAGTGGTGAACTCATACAAGGACAAGTTGCAATAACACCTTGTTAGTAATGACCCATTTGACCTCAACTTTGTTTGCCTCAAATAAAATGGTCTTTTCAGAAACCTGAAAAGACCATTTTGTTTGAGGAAGAAGAAACCTGAACCAACATTCCTCTTTTTTGTCATTCTTGTGTATTGAGTTT
Source organism: Calephelis virginiensis (assembly GCA_002245475.1). Taxonomy (NCBI): domain Eukaryota; kingdom Metazoa; phylum Arthropoda; class Insecta; order Lepidoptera; family Riodinidae; genus Calephelis; species Calephelis virginiensis. The sequence goes on from NJDC01004410.1 coordinate 49,415, forward strand.
TTTTGTATGAAAATTCAGCGAACAGGCACACGAGATCAGGATGGTAAAAGACTACCAAGGCCTATCGACAATAGTGTCGATGGTTATATATATGGATATATAATAGGTGCGTCGCGGTCCCGTGGTCTGTGGCTTGTAACCTTGGTTTTTAACGCATCCGGATCTTTACTGTGAGGAATCTACATGCGTGTTTACCTTACTTACAACAAAACAAAAAAACTTAACAAAAAAAACAAAAAAAAATACCTTTGGATCCAAATATTACGTCAGTACTAAACGAACGTTTCCTAAAGTATATCCTAAAATCCTGTGGGATATCCCTCGCTTGTGGAACCCAGTATTCCCAAGTTCTGTCGGTCAACAATTCCCCTGTTTCAGGACGATAGACCAAATTTTCACATGTTGCATAACCTACTCCCATTATGTAAGCACCTTCAACCTAGAAATAAAAAAATCATCTATGTATGTTATATATGAAAATCAATCAGCATTTCGCGTGGACATCGCGCCTGAACGAATGGGCCAATTATGCTAATTCTTTTTTCGTTGTGTTGGTTATTGTAGGGAGAAGGTTCGAAAAGAAAAACCAAGTAAATAGGACGGAAAATGGGAAAACCAACGCTTCAATCTATACAAACTGTGACTCTCATATACAAAGAACTCACGACGCGATTTTCACACGCAGCGCCTGCGATTGTTTTCGGTACCCGCGAAAGCGGTCGTCTGCCCGTTAATCGTGCGGGTGGCGATCTCCGGCCGCCTCGGGTTGCGACCGCGCGCTCTGCGGTCGCTTGGCGGGCGACCATTTTGTCCTTTTTGTACTGATTCAAATTTATTAATTTCCATCCAATTCTCACCCGATGTCATAAAATCTGGCTTTAATAATTAAAAACCGTCATAAGTCGTAATAGTCACTTGAGTCAGTCATGTACGTAAAACATTGTTATCTCAGCAAGTGAGTTTTGGTGGCATCGAGAAAATACACAATTTTTTCAAGAATACTTCACTTTTTGCACTCCTATCTGAACAAGGTAACACCAAATTCCAATAAAAAAACTTTGTCAACGTGTTCACTCAATCTCGTAATAAACTCATAAATTCAAATACATATTTTTGTGTAATGCTAAGCAGCAGAGCCATTTTAATACATTTTTTTTTAAATATTATATCTTTAAATGACGTATCTCTCCAAGTTCAAAGTATACACGTGATATGTAATAAGAAGGAATGAAATTCATGACATTTTGCTAACATAAATTAACAAGGCGCTTACAGGAGCTTTCTATGAAAATTTAAATTGATTGAAATAATTAAAACTACTTGGTATTAATTACATTTTGCTCAATTATATTATTAGAAGTATCGGAAAAGCGATGTCCCAAATTTCTAGAAATAAATATATTATACAGTTTCTATGTTCAAGTTTCATTTGCTGCAGATTATGCTCCCCAATATAGTCGCTTTAAATGCGAATTATTTCATATTCTAGCACAAATTCAGATAAACACTGGATACGGACATTATACGTTGGAAAACCAGCATTTTAAAATATAAATAATCGGTATTTAACAAGGTGGCCCTGCTGCAGAACAGCACGTGTTTTTACTTTCGCAACGAACTCAAATTTAAAAGAAAACTTACTTTTGAAAATCGAAGTAATATTTAATTTAAATGTACATAATGTAATGTTACATATCGTAATAAATGCTTAAATTGTCATTATCTTTATACATATATGTATGTTATTACTATTATAAAGAATGCACTTAGTAGCCTCAGTAGTTTCTGGCAAATCTCAACTTCAGGTACATCAAATTAAATGGACTTAATGTTTTCGCCTAACGGTCCGGCGTCGGATTTGAAGTCGCGGGTTTGATCCCAGGATCGGACAACGAAAATTATAAAATTGTGTATTTTAAATTTTCTAATAAAGAACGTTGCCCGGGTTTAAATATGTGCCCAGTTGGCGATAGGATTGCCACCTATTACATTGTGGGACTTAGTGCCTACTTTTCCGAGGATATGGGCGTAAATGTGCATATTTTTTTTATTGAATCCACATACATTTTTTCAAGTTTTAAATGATATTAAGATTTGAGCTGATGAGTTAGATTGGATGTTCAAAATACAAAATTTTTTAAGTTTAAATATTAAACATTATAATTTAATATTGTGATGTAAGAATAAATCTCTTTCCGTGGTCATCGCATTACTGGTAGTCGGAAGCATTAAAATTTTACCTTTTTTCTTTAATGTTAATTACCTTCGTGAGAAGGTTTATAAGAAAAAAAAACAATATTCATAGTTACGACAGACACGACAATCATAATAATTGATATAAACGGAATCGAATAATTGCTTATTAAACTACAGACGAATTGATAAAATCTAGTGTTTCTAAGTTTAGTCGCCTCTGTGGTCTAGCGGTTCAGGTGTTGGGCTTAATTGCAAGAGGTCCCGGGTTCGAATCCTTGGTCGGGCAACAAAAGAAAATTTGGGTTTTCCAATTTTCTAATTAAAAAAAATGTTGTTCGGGATTGGATATGTGCCCGGTTGGCGAAAGGATTGCCACCTATCGCATTGTGGGACTTAGTGTCTTCGGCTAGTCGGGGATATGGGCGTGAAGATACGTACTTTGATATAAACTAACTAATTAATATAAATGTGCCTACGAAATCATCCTCTTGGAATTAAATAAAAAAGTATAAAATAAAATAAGCCTGATTACTTTTTATTACAATAGCATATTGCCAATGAAAGTCGGGCCAATATTGGTCCAGCCAGCCGTTTCAGAAATTAGCAACTAGAAATTAGGATAAATGAGATTTTTACTCCATGTATAAATACATTAATACATATACTAAAATACCTTTTTTGTTCTACCATTTTGGTCTGTCTGTCTGTTTGTTTCAACTAATTTCGAAAATGGCTGGACCTAAGTTGACGGAACTTTCATTGGCAAATAGCTGATGTAATTAGCATCTTATATGATTATAAATATATTAGCTACTTACCAGTGAAAGTGCCGCTAGTTAAAGCTAAGTCATTACTTCGGTAACTTTTATTTTTAGAAAAATTTTCGAAAAACCTTTATAACTCTTTCGTTAAATTTTACAAAAACGAGGTTACACAGGACACAGTTACATTAAAAACGATTATATTTAATCTAACACAGCCTTAGTAGGGTTTCATATATTTTTTATGATACTGGAAGGTAAACAAGCAGACGGATTTCCTGATGGCAAAAAATTCATGTCACCTAGAGACACCAAAGGTGGTGATGGTGCGTTGCCAACCTGAGGCCGAGATGTTAGGCCTTGAGCAAAGGTTACCTTACTCTCCAAACTGAAACACGTCATGTCGTTATGGCTGCAAGAATAGGTAAGGCGGTGGTACCAATCCAGGTGAGTCGCTGCGAAACTTTTCCACTTAGTCAGGTGTCACGGTGCTAGTGACAGTAAGCCTATACTCGCTTTTTACGAGCTGCCTGGCAGGAAGGCAGATGGTCTATTCTGCGAAAGAGCCCGGATCAACACGGGGGATAATGTATAATGAAGCCTTAATGTTAGCCTTAATTCTTAATGCATTCCTTTTGAAAAGAGGAACTATAGAAGTTTTTCTTTTAGATGAAAACCTTTCTTATTTGATATAATTTCTTTCTTATTGCTTTGCCATAACGTCGATGCTCGTCATTATAATGTGCCTCATACAAGAGGGTGAAAAAACTTCATAAGTGCAAATGAAAGATCCAGCGACAATTATTGTGATACGAACAGATGTTGCTGGTTGTATCTGGCTATTGGGACAATACACAAAAATAAAGTACTTAACGAGTAATAAATAAAAAAAATCATGATTCTTTACATAACACTTACTTGGCCGATATCAATATCAGGATTTACACTGCGCCCTACGTCTTCAAGAAGATCCACTCTTTTAATCTCCCACTCTCCAGTCAAAACATCAATTTCCACTTCCGCTAATGTTACACCGTATATGTGGTAGTTCTGCATATCATTGCCATTTATAAAACCATGTGTTTGTAAGTCTATATCCATTTCATGAGCTTTTTTTATTAATTCTTCCCAAGTAGGATTATTCAGTTGTGTGCGAATAGGTTCTAACCTTCTCAATAACTCTTCACAGCATCTTCGGACTCCAATGCATACATTTTGGCTGGTTAAGCTACCACCAGATGCAAAATTGTTTGGCGATATTATTGTATCATTAGGTTTGATTTGGACTTTTTCTACAGGAATATTTAAAAGATATGCACAAATTTGTATCGCTTTGGTATTGATACCTTGGCCCATTTCTATACCACCATGGGCTATAGCCACAGTACCATCATCGTGATATACTGACATATTCATATCCATGTACGGACCTCCATTTGGGGTCCATCTCAAAAAAGTAAACCTTAAACCTCGCTTTTTCCACCTATTGTTACTATTAAATTTATCTACTTCAAGTCTTCTTTTTGCGTAATCAGAATTTATTTTTAACGTATCTACCAATTCTCTCATATCATTACTGTGGGCATTATCTAAATTTCTTAAGCGCACTTCTACTGGATCCATGTCTATTTCGTATGATATTCTTTCCATGATCCATTCAATCATAGCTATAGTTTCTAAGGTACCTAAAAATATTATTATCGTTACTATATATATGATTATTTCATTAAATTGGAAGGCGAACAAGCAGACGGATTTCCTGATGGTAAGAAATTCACGCTGCCCAGAGACACCAATGATGGTAATAATGTGGTTTCAACCTGAGGATGGGATCTCAGGCCTCGAGCAAAAGCAAGTTAAAAACTACCTTATCCTACGAACCGGAACACGTCAACGGCAAGCAATTACGTTATGGCGACAGGCATAGGTAAGGCATTGGTACCAATCCGGACGAATCGCTGCAAAGCTCTACCACTTACGGCCAATATTAATAATCAATCCTAACCCAAAACTCGCTGTCCAAGATTGATATTTTGATCCATTTTATGTTATCGCTTGCCAATAATATATCTGTGCACATGATAAATATGAGAATAAGGTATAGGATAGGCCGGCGGATACGCAGCTATCTAGATTGCTTGAAATCCATTAGATTGAGATACATTATTAACACTGGCCGTTAGTCAGATGTCACGTTGATAATGGTTGTAAGCCTGGCCTGCCTTACATTAAGGCAGTTGGTCTATTCTGCAAAGGTGCCCAGTCCAACAGGGGCTAGTAAGATAGAACAACATTAATAATTATACTGCAGCTAGCATCTTTACTCATATAAAAACAAATAAACACATGGGTTTCCTAACAATAAGTTATGAAATGTGCACATCTTGCTCGCATCTTAGCAACTCCCTGGTACTAAGATAGTATATTCCTTAAAATGATCAAAACCAACATGTGGTAGGTAAATATAACTTTCCGAGATGGTTCGCCAAACATAACTGAATCGGAGAAATTCAGCTAAGTGGACCTTTTCAAGATTTTTTTTGTTAGGTTTGGTATCCACACTGTCAACCGATACGCTAGCCGCTTTTTACGTATTTAGTGTGTATTGGTCGCCCATTGGTCGAAATTCGACCATAATGAATTTTAATATCTTGTTGATATGAACGCCATCTTCATTTCTGAAGACCAACTACTTTATTGCAAAACTTTTTAGTGCACCATCTGTGATATTTTATCGTTATCATCAATATATTTGTGTGTGTGTCAAATCTATGGAAGTGCGGATAATGTATTATTTATTGATTTATAAAAAAGAAAAAAGTATCTTCACGCCCATATCCCCGAAGAGGTAGGCAGAGGTACAACCAAGGCATCCACGAGTAGCCGAAGATACTAAGTCCCACAATGTGATAGGTGGCAAACCTATCGCCAACCGGGCACATTTCCAATCCCGACCAACATTTTTTTATTAGAAAATTGGAAAAATCCAATTTTCTTTTTGTTGGCCGACCCGGGATTCGAACCCGGGACTTCATGTAGTCAAGTCCAACACCCGGACCGCTAGACCACAGAGGCGATCGATAAGTAAGTTTACCGGTCGGATTTATTGATTTATTGTACTCTATAAGCATTATTATTGAAAAATATTAACATTCTGCACTTCTCCAACACATAAACCATAAGTGAGCCAAATTTTATGCTCCTGCGTCCGCGCAATTTTCGCAAAAAGGAGTCCAAAGTTTTGGCATCACGTATTAATATATAGATAAGCTTCCATTCGAAGTTTTGTCACCTTACCAATTAATATATTTATGTGTAAAATATGTTAATGCAAAATTTCATCTAAATCCGTTCCGTAGTTTGTGCGTTAATGTACAACAAACATCCATTCATTCTCACAAACATTTAAAATATTAGATAATAGATTTTTTCTGATTGATAGTCACTCAATTCATTTAATACTTTCAGAAAGAAATCTTATCCTATTAATATTATAAATGCGAAAGTTTGTAAGTATGGATGTTTGTTACTCTTTCACGCTCGAATGGCTGAATGGATTTGTCTGAAATTTGGAAGACAGATAGATTGTGACCTGGATTAACATATAGGCTATTTTTAATCCCGATCGCACACGCGGGCGAAGCCGCAGGTAGCAGCTAGTGAAATAATAAACAACAAAAAATTATTACCGGGAACGTTAATACAAATTGCAACAACCAAATGATGAAACAGAGTGATTATTATTGAACTAACGTCTCATGTTTTAAATCATAGGTTACCATTTTCGTTAACAGTGATTATTTGCTCAGCACATTGTTAGCACTAACGACACTAATGAAGTTTTAATTTTGTTTGCCTTTAGATCGAAAGTACGTGTTCTGCACCTTAGCAAAGTAGTACTATTAATTAAATTATGCGCTTTGGCTATATTCGTCAAGCTTCGGAAATCCGAATGTATTTTAAAGATATCTATAGAAAGTGGTTATTACACACTTAATCATTTCGCTTAAATTTAGACTAGGTCAGCCAATTTAAAAATAAAAGTATAAAGTATAAAAAGAGTAAAAAGTGTAAAGCTGAAGCGCATAGTTTTAATAGTAGTACTATACAGTTACTTCTTCCTTACTCGTCTGCATATAAGTACTGCGGACTGACACCCCGTGTTTATAGGAACTTTTTACTATTTCCACATTTAATTCTTGAAACTTACCAGGAGATCTGCACCACGTGTTGGAAGCAGTGTCGGTGATAACAGTATATGCTTTAAAAGTCCAAGGAGACTTGTCATAGCAATTATTATAATTATCAGAGGCGAGTTGCAAAAAAGGCTCGTTTACTATGTAACCATTATCCGAGTACAAGTTGTAATTCATATATTGAATGACTCCTTTGTCATTAACAGCTACCTAAAAACAACGTTGTGTAATGAAAATCATTTCACCCAAATATGGAGTTCAAAAACATTAACTTATTGTGTTGTATTAGGTGCAACAAAAGTACAAAAATTGACTTCAATTCCATTTCTGCGTTATCGAAATTACAAAAAAAATTCGTAAGGAAATACCTTTTTAAAAAAAATCTGTTGCTGTTTGTAAGTGTCGCTAGAACCTGATAACGGTTGGACCGAATTAGCTAGTTTTGGATTTTGATTATTTGTGTAAGTCCAGGGAAGGCTTAAAAGATACAAAAAAGCACAAACTGTGAGGTAACTAGAAAAAACAACATTTTAAATTTTCCCATACAAACTGAACGGGTAGAACGAAGTTCGCCGGGACTGCAAGTTTTTTAAAAAAAATCAATTGCTGTTCGTTAGTCTCGCTAAAACTCGAGAACAGATGGACCGAATTGGCTAATTTTGGTTCTGATTTTTTTATGGAAGTCCAGAGAAGGGTTAAAGGATACTGTTTGAGGAAACTAGGTAAAACATTTTTAAGTTTTCCCGTACAAACAGAACGGGTGGAACAAAATTAGCAGAGACAGCTAGATAGCAGTAAAACTGCAAAATACCAACTTTGACTTCAATAAGTGAATCGTCTAAATACACCAAAATTAAGTATTTTCCTCTGTTTCTTGGGATTTCAACATCAAATCTAGACTATTAATTACTCTTGCAATTAAAAAAAAACGATTTTTAAAATAGATTCAGTACTGACTGAGAAATCGGTTATGTATGATAACTATAAAAATAAATACTGGACTGGAACACATAACCTTGGTACTTCTTTTTCCAAAGTCGTTTAAAAAAGCCACTATTCGCACCTTCATCAATTTTGTACGAAACTATTCCTAAATCGCGACCTAATTTGCGAAAAAAGAACCATCAAATTCCATTCGTTATTGTTCAAATAATCACGGAATCGTTTTTGTAATGGATCGCCTCTATGGTCTAGCGGTTCGATGTTGGACTTGACTTCTTGAGATACTTCTGGTCAAGCAACAAAAAAAGAAATATGTGCCTATTTTTAGCTTTCTAATAAGAATAACGTTGCCTTGGATTGTTTGTGTGCCCAGTTGGCGATAGACATTACCTATCACATTGTGGAACTTAGTGGCTTCAGCTAGTCGAGGGTGCCCTAAGTTGTACCTGCGCCTACCTCGTTGGAGAAATGGGCGAGAAGATACTATAATAAATATATAAAAATATATTATAAACGAATAATTTCTCTCCTTTTTTAATGTCGGTTAGTGATAGAAGAAAACGCTGTCGTATTTTAGTTTGAAAGGTATAGAAGTCATAAATAAATTAATAACTATGAAATTTCAACCTCATTATACAGAACTTATATCTTATTATACCTTTAAATGAGCAATTCTTGTATGTATGTATATACGTAATTGGAATCTCGGAATCGGCTCCAACGATTTTCATGAAATTTAGTATGTAAGGGGTTTCGGTGGCGATAAATTGATCTTGCTAGGAATCATTTTTAGAAAATGACATTTTATTCGTGTTTAAACTGAAAAGTTTGACTTTTCCTGACATGTGTTGGCGACTAATAACACTATTTTTTGTAAGAAAAAAGTTGTTCCAGCAGATGGCATTGTTAAGTGACACGAAGTTAATGAGTGTTTGCTAAGAAATTTTATATTATTTTTGTAAAAAAAACACTTATAAACTAATCAACTTTAAGTTATTTTTTTTATAATAACAAAAAGGAGGCGTTTGAGTAGTCCTAATTTAAACTGAAAATTAAGACTCTTCCTGACAACTGGCATCTTCCTGACTGACTTTTTTCCTGGCAAAAAAGTTGTTCCAGCAGATGGCGTTGTTAAGTAACACGAAGTCAATGAGTGTTTGCTTTGAGGTTAGACTAAGAAATTTTATAATATTTGTGCCTACTTAATGCATGTTTGATAAACTGTTCATATTATTTTTTTATTATTCTGCCGGTAAGATAGAAAAATATTATTCATATTTCATCATTTTATTAGTATGTAATTTGTACTTAAATATAATTTTCAAAAACCACAATTTATAAAAAAAAACTCGGTCGTCTAAGTACTGAACCTAAAAGCTTGTCGCGCGATTTTCTTGTGTAAATAAACTTGTAGGTAACTTATCGATTTTGTGACATATGCTTAGTTTAAATTAATAAAATTTCAATTAAATTAAACATTGATCGTCGCGACAAGCTGTTATGGTCATTTGAGTTATGTATAATAAGTTTGTAAGTTCATAGTTAATATTTTTAAAAAATTAAATATCATTTTCTTTTTAGAGCATTTAAATAAAAGTCGCCTCTGTGGTCTAGTGGTTCAGCTGTCGGACTCGACTGCGTGAGGTCCCGGGCTCGATTCCCGGGACGGGCAACTAAAAGAAAATTGGGTTTTTCCAATATTCTAACAAAAAAAAACGTTGCTCGGGATTGGATATGTGCCCGGTTGTCGATAGGTTTGCTACCTATCACATTGTAGGACTTAGTGTCTTCGGCTAGTCGTTGGTGCCCTGGTTGTGCCTCTATCTACACGTGGGCGTGAAGATAGGCACTTATTTTTTTTTGTTCTAAAAATATTTTTTATTTTAATTTATTTTGTATTTTTAGTTACCACTTCTGTGGTCTAGCGGTTCAATTGTTGGACTTGACTGCATGAGGTCCCGGGTTCAAATCCCGGGTTGGGCAACAAAAAGAAATTTGGGTACTTCCAACTTTCTAATGAAAAAGAAATGTTTCTCGGGATTGGAAACGTGCTCGGTTGGCGATAGGCTTGCCACAAATCACATTATGGGACTTAGTGTCTTGGGCTAGCCGTGGGTGCCCTGGTTGTGCCTCTGCCTACCTCTTCGGGGATATGGGCGTGAAGATACTTTTTACTTTTAGTTATCGCTGGTTAACTGGTTGGCGTTTCTTAGTCTGTTCATCTCATTCCAGGAATAATTGTTGCAAGGTTGTTTGCCGGTTGATTTCAAGCAATCCCGTTCTTCAACAAGGAGACATTCTTATCATATTACTCTACTTGTAGAGCATTTCAGAGCTCCGTTGTTTTATGACATTGAAAGGCAAATAAGCAGACGCTTTTCCTGATGGTAAAAAATTCACGCCACCTAGAGACACCAAAGGTGGTAGTGGTTCGTTGCCAACCTTAAGCCGGGATGTAAGGCCTCAAGCATAAGTAAGTTTACCGACTACCTTAAACATCGAACCGGAACACGTCAACAGCAACTGCTGACGTTTAAGACTAGGTACCAACCAAGGTAGTACCAATCCGGGGGAGTCGCTGTAAAACTCTACTACCTAGTAAGATGGCACAGTGTTTGTAACGGTAAAGCTGTGCAGGCCTTTTGCGAGCTGCCTGGCACATGAATCCACCACCATATTGGATTTAGAACGATATCACATTATTTCTCTATTTGCTCTCAACGTGTCTTTTGATTTGATACCCATATTGTAGAAGTGCATTAAAATTACTTTCGCTATCTAAGGTGGTCTGCCATATCGAATTTAAAATGAAGTCAAATTATTTTTCGAGTTGTTTTCATCGAGTCCTTTCATTTGATACCCATATTGTAGAAGTGCATAAAATAACTAATCCGCCATCTTGGATGGTTCGCCATATTGGATTTATAATGACGTCACATTGTTTTTCGAGGCGTTCTCAACGAGCCGTTTCATTTGATACCTATATTGTAACAGTGCATTAAAAATAACTATTCCACCATCTTGAATGGTCCACCATATTGAATTTAGAATAACGTCACGTATTTTGTTATGCATCGTCATCCAAACTATACGCGTATACAAAATTTCAGCTCAAGCGGTTAAAGATATCTGCTTCAAAATTGAGTTCAAAGATTCCACCCGAACTAACATGCATACATTGCAAGTTAAATAAAAGCTTTAATTTCATAAAAAAATAGTCAACACTAAAATAAATGATCTTTCCCAAAAAAAGTACCTCAAAAGTTGTAGAGCATGGTAACCTTTTGCCTATAGCTCTCATATTGTTTCTCAGGGACTGCATAAATCTGCATGGTCGGTTAAGTTTGTAAGTCACAAGACTACAAGCTACTCCAATTTGTGTTGGTCGAGATAGTTTGAATCCATATGCTCCTCCTAGTCGGCGAACATAGACATCGATTCTGCAATGAAAGATTTACAATGTACTATGTAGGTATTCTTTACTATTTAAAAAATTGTCTGCTTGTGTAGCTTTAAATGTCACGAGAAAATAAAAATAGCTAGAGAAAGAAATACTTCGCACGTGGTAGATCATGGTAACATCTTGCCTATAGCTCTTGATTGTCTTAAATAAAGTAAAAGTAGTTAATACTAAGACTAAAACTTTTTAGAAAAAAAACAACTCGAACTTAGAGTATGGTTACCTCTTGCCTATAGCTTTTTCATGTCAAAAATAAAATATAATCTTAAAATGAATATTTTCCAATATTTCCACATCGATCACGCCGTCGTTCGAAACAAAAAAACCGCATCAAAATCCTTCCGTCAGCTATAATGCCACAGGCACACACACTCACGCACGTACGCACGTGCACAGACTCTCTTTCTCACTCTCAAGATCAAATTTATTACGCCCCTCGTTTTGCATTAGGGGTTACAAAATAATCAACACTAAAACTAAAACCTTTAGAGAAAAAAATATCTCAAACATAGTACAGGAGGAACATTAGGATAATAATGGTACGAAAGTCCCTGGAACCGATTGGAGATAGCTTTTGCAGAATCAATCAAAATATCAAATCACTAGATTATTCCACTTTGCATTGGGGATGTCACTTGCGCCTCCTCAAAATTACTGCCATGCATTTTCCACATCACCAAAATTCATTACATTATTCACTGTTGGTAGAACCGAGAATGCTGTGTAGAAACTGGTTCGAGAAAGGGCACATCTATTGCTTTACCATAATACTAATGTTATGTTCTAGTCTGAAGGCTAGACTTGATTTGCACAATTGACCTAACACTTCGGCTTACAACAGAGGTTCCCAAACTTATTTCATGTAACGCCCACTTTGAAAATCAGTTGTTTTGTAGCGCCCCCCCCCCCCCCCTTTTTTTCTTGTCAATAACCTCAATAACATATTTGTTGCGCCTAGTTTAAAAAAAAACATTTTTTTCAAGATTTATACCGCCCCCCTCTAGGCTTCCAGCGCCCACAAGGGGGCGTTATCGCCCACTTTGGGAAAGGCTGGCTTACAATAACGACTTAATTACAAATTATATGGTATTTATTGACTGCGGCTCTCTGTTACCATCAGAGAAGTAACATGTTTGTTTGCTGTCAATTGCCATGATAAAAATATTTTGCCACTTAAATATATTATTATAATATAATAATAAGCGTACAGTTTGGTAATATCGCAATAGTTTCCTGGTTGCCTGGTTGGCGATAGGCTTGCCGCCTATCACATTGTGGGACTTAGTATCTTCGGCTAATCGTGGGTGCCTTGGTTTGTACCTCTGCCTACCTCTTCGGGGATATGGGCGTGAAGATACCATAGTTTTCAAATATAGCCCTAAATATAAAATTTGATTATCCTAAACTCGAAATAGACTGGCTTTTATACAAACTCAATTAATCGCTCTATTTCAAGTGTCTCCGAAACTGTCACATTTATATGATAATCATAAAGTTAAATATATTCCAGCCTTCCAAACCTATCTCTAGTCTAATCAAGAATCATCTCGATCACGTCAGCTTTAAAATAAAATTTGCATCGAAATTGGTTTACTCGTTCAAGAGTTGTGATGCCAAAGACAAAATACATACACACACATACACGTACACACTCACACATATTTTCGGAAATCTTGCTATATCGAAGGCCAAAGTCATTCTAATTGTATATGAAAAAAATTGCAGCAAAATAGTTTCATGCCATAATAGATGATTGAGTCAATCTCTTTCTTTTTAACTTCTTACTAAAAGACATGGGTGTTATAATTTTCTTATATATATGTATGTATGTGTGCGCGTGTGAGTTTCTGTCTGCCTGTCTGTGGCATCAAAACTTCCAAGTAAATTGCCTGATTTAAACGCGATTTTTTGTTCAAAGCTGACGTGATTGAGATGGCAAAACCAATTGAACTAAGATAATAATATATGATTATGTTCACCTGTTTTGTTGAATCTGTAGAACTCTCGATATCATTTGCTGTACCACGTCAGTCCATTGCGTAGCAACATATGCTTTTATGCCTTCTTCTATTGGATGAGACACACATACAAGAGTTTCCATGCAAAAAGCATATTGTCCGTAAATAGTATTTTCACCTTTTATTATTGTTCTTACATCATCGCCAGTTTTCGTCGCATCATTGGCTATAAACAACGTAACTTTGGACGGGTCCATCTTTGCTACTTTCACATCAATTACTGGCTTTTTTACGTTTTTATAAGTTACTGAAACTAATTTCGCGGCTCTTTCAGCGATAGCTTCAGATTCTCCTACTATTATACCTAATGGTTGGTTGTAATATTTTACTTCACCGTCACATAAAAGTTCTTCATTAGTTAGGTTAAAAGTTCTGCCTGCTGGCGTAAAACTATTTGGACCTGGAATATCTTTAGCCGAATAGAAGGCAATTACACCAGGATATTTCTGAAAGTTAATTAAATTGTAGAAACTTATCTCTAACTCTGTTCTCATTTTTAAAATATAGACAAATTTATGTCTTAGTGACACCCTGACCATGGCAAGTAAAAGAAATTTGAAGTGAATTTTGAAAATAGAAAAATGAAATTTGAAACACCAAAATCGATTCAGTAGATTTTCCGTCACTAAAGAACAAATCAAAGATCCCCCGTTCGGATCCGAGTCCGTTAATTAGAAAATACCGTCTGCCTTTTTGCCAGGCAGCTCGTAAGCGACGAGTATTGGTTTAATACATCTTTAATTAATAGATGACTGGTGGCCGTGCAGCAACTTGCCCGTTTAGGATTCACCACTTCACCTACTCCTGCCGCCATAATTACTCTGACTTGTTTTGGTCCAGAAGGTAGGGTAGCCGGTAGACTTACACAACAGGCTTTACATGAAAGCCACAGGACTGCGGCGCATCTATAACTGCACCTACAACGTCTATGGTGTCTATAGGCCACGCTTGTCTCTTAAAAGTATCTTCACGCCCATATCCCCGAAGAGGTAGGCAGAGGCACAACCGGGGTACCCACGACTAGCCAAAGATACTAAGTCTCTTACCGTCAGATTAGTCCTGTGTTTGTTAGGTGAAGTTACATTGAAAAAAAAAAACACACATAAATTTATTTAACTGCTTAGTCCTAGTAGCTTTCAGAACCTATTATTTTGTATTTTAAATTTACAGAATTTGTTTTTCTTTTTTATCATGTATACACAGATACTATTTTAGTTTTAATTTAACATTTAAGTATTTTATAACGTACCATAGCTTTATCTGGGTCTATTTTAACAATTGTACCTAAAGGAACAGTTGTTAGTACAAATGCCGCAAATACTTCTCGTGGTAAACTTGATATATCTTCAGTATAAGTTGCTTCTCCTGCACATTGGATCTAAAATGTCATAAATAGCGCTATAAGGACAGAACCCCTACCATGAGTTGACGGTTTGTCAAGTTTAAAATGCTCGCTAGCGTCTACGTCAATTATTTGTATGAAAACTTTGAATAGCGCCTCTATTCATAGCTAAGATCACTAAATTTTTAGACCAAAATCTATAATTTCGATATATCAATTACGAATGTAATCTATAAAAACTCATGGTAAAGGTTCAAGTAGTCAACAATCACTTTAACGTATAGCCAAAATATATTAAAACTTTAGACATTTATTTGTCTACATGTCTGTCGACGACAATATCTAATCTAAGCTCGTGGTTTCGTCGGGCACCAACGATATATTTTATATAGGGTTATGAATCGATTGTTTTTTGCTTTGCATTTGAAACTAACTGCACCTACAGAAATTTACACTTATATTTTCTATTCTTATTGATTAACTTCAACAAGCATTTCAGGTTCTTGTTTGATAACATTCTTATAATCTGCAACCTGATTTAGAGCACTTTTCTTCCAGAGAACGTAACACTATGATTGGTAGGGACTTTGGTTGTAAGTTCCTCTGTTTTCAAGTATTTTTGTAGGAAATTGAATTCTTTAGTGATAATCTGGATAAGCCTTGCATCTTATCTTACCGTATACTTACCAATCCATCAATTCTAGGAATCGGCTTATTCAGGGGCCATAGTGAT
>NJDC01004412.1:0-10896 GCA_002245475.1 Calephelis virginiensis
GAACCTCAATGTTAATTTACTATGTACATTCTCATGTAAGTGACTCATGTCTTTTTCGAGAATAAATGTCTATAAATCAAATCAAAAAAAAATTAATATAGGACCACCTCGGAATAATTACTTATACCTCTAAAATTAACCATCAAAATCGGTTGGCTATTGGATGCTAAGCATATTTTTTAAAAAAAGCATATAGTTGAATTGAAAAACTCCTCTTCTTTAAAGTCGATGAAAATCGGTTCGAAATTGGCCAATCGCGTATACAAAAAAATAAAGAAACATACAGGGGCATATAAAACCTCCTATTTTGGAATCAGTCACAAAGCGTATAGCAACAGGATAACTCACCTAAAGCGGCCCTTGGATCAGTCAGCACGGCACTGCCAATACCAATATCGCTTATTTCTCCTTTATGTTTTTTCTTACTACCCTCAGCCTCTCGCAGAATTTGATCCAAGCTTGAATTTGCTGTAAAATAATTACTACATTACATGAAGGAATCTTTTTACTCAGGCGACAGAAGACGAAAATTACATTGCGATAATTTTTAAAATTACAGTTTATTCTCATTTTAAACTTAATATTTATTTTCCTAATCACTAATATAACTGTACAGTACTACTATTTAAATTATGTGCTTCGAA
This sequence comes from Calephelis virginiensis, assembly GCA_002245475.1. Taxonomy (NCBI): domain Eukaryota; kingdom Metazoa; phylum Arthropoda; class Insecta; order Lepidoptera; family Riodinidae; genus Calephelis; species Calephelis virginiensis. The sequence continues at coordinate 645 of NJDC01004412.1, forward strand.
TTTACACTTTTTACATTTTACACTTTTACTTTTAAATCGGCTAACCTAATCTAAATTTAAGCGAAACGATTGATTATGTGTAATAACAACTCTATACAGATATCTTTAAAATACATTTAGATTTCCGAAGCTTGACGAATATATCCGAATCGCATAATTTAAATAGTATTACTGTACTAGCTGTAGCCCGCTGCTTTGCCCGCATGGTTAATGGTCCCACAGGCATATTTTTTCGAGATAAAAACAATCCTATGTGTTATTCCAAGCTACCATATGTGTGTGCCAACTTTAAAGAAAATTGGTTCAGCAGTTTTGCTTGAAGGAGCAGCAAACAAACATACAAAATTTCCAATTTTAAAATTGTTAGGATTAACATGTAAGAATGTTGTGTCGAGTTCTATATAAATCTATTAGTATTAACTACTCTTTATTTATAATCTGTTGTATAAACTACATTCAGACTTTAATAACATAACATTTTGTAATTATTTCAAATACTAAATAAATATGAAAAAATTAAAATTACATAACTCAAATGCTTACAGTACTATCAACACAATTAAAATTACATTAAATTCCGTATTAAGTCACATGACATACTTTTTATCTATCATAAATAATTATTTTTGTACAATATTTGTATTATGACTTCAATCATCGTCTACAATGTACAGTAGTACTATTAAAATTATGCGCTTCGGCTATATTCGTCAAGCTTCAGAAATCCGAATGTTTTTTTAAGATACATCTATATAGAGTTGTTATTACATACTTAATCATTTCGCTTAAATTAATAAGGTCAGCAAATTTAAAATAAAAGCATCAAATGTAAAAAGAGTAAAAAGTGTAAAACCGGAGCGCATAATTTAAATAGTTACAGTACTACTATTCTAAGCCGCGTAGAATTTTCTATATAGAGTTGTTATTACATACTTAACTTAATCATTTCGCTTAAATTAATAAGGTCAGCCCATTTAAAATAAAAGCATAAAGTGTAAAAAGAGTAAAAAGTGTAAAACCGGAGCGCATAATTTAAATAGTAGTACTGTAACATTCTAAGCCGTGTAGTTTTTTTTTTGGCAAAAGTTTTAATGTCACAATGTCTTCGACTACCTTCCTAATCCAATCAACGATGCAGACAATTAAGGAAACTTACGTAATGTAGAATCGAAGACATTGGACGGGTCCTTGAGTATGTATTTCCTCAGGTTGAGGTACTGTTCCTTTTGAGCTTCGACTTGCGTGTGGACCGCCTGCAGCCGGCCCGCCAGCGCCACCAGCGACTCGTACATACGTTGGATCCCTAACGTCAACTCTGGAAACAATGACGCAATTAACGAATGAAAGAAATCAGAGTCAGGATGTGAAGACCCCATCGTCAACTAAAATCATTTTGTTGCATTAATAACATTTCGCAACTAGATGGCACAGTGATTGCCGTGCCATGCAACAGTTCGCACGGATTTTAATCACCATCTATACTAATACTAGCTGACCCAGGATACATCTGCTATTTTTTTTAATGTGATTTAAGTAAAAAAAAATTGGGATGAGTCACCCTTATCACTTAGGGGTATGAAAAATAGATGTTGGCCGATTCTCAGACCTACTCAATCTGCTCACAAAATTTCATGTGAATCGGTCAAGCCGTTTCAGAGGAGTACGGGAACGAACATTGTCACAAGAGAAATTTATATGTAAGAAGATTATAAAGAGGAAATTTTTGATGTTTTGTTTGTTTGTTTTAAAATGAATAGGCTCCGAAACTACTGAACCGATTTCAAAAATGTTTTCACCCATAGAATGCTACGTTATCCCTGAGTGACATAGGCTTTGTTTCATCAAAATCGGTGCAGTAAAAGCCAAGTTACGCAGGCGAGGCTGCGTCAAACTGCTAGCCTTACATAAAGCAACAACCTATAATGACGGACCAGTAACCAGTAACCATCAACGATAGGTCGCGTTATGATCCGGTGGTAGGTTTTAGAATTATATCGTCGCGTCTAGCGTCACAAGCACCCATTGTATGGTCTATGTGAAATACAAGATTTTCTATTTCATCTATAGGCGAGTCTATAGACGACAGCTTTTAGGAGACAGGTGTACCACCTGCTTGTTTGCTCTTGTTAAACATTAGAAACATCCAAAATATGTTGAACAGAACAACAACAAGCACGAACACCGTTAATAGAGCCCGTGTCAGTGTCCGTCAAGGGCATAGATTTGTGTAGCAAAGCTGAGTGTTTATTATACTTATTTTCAGTATTTATGTACTTCTATATATGTATATGTAACTATTGTATGTATATTAAAATATGGAAATAGGATTTCCAGTTTCTTATACTTACATAATGTATAAAGTACACATATATCATGTATGAAATTTCACATAATATACCATCTTACTACAAAAAAATCATACACTCGTTCAACACGTGTTCTACTTAACATTGTCTAAAATTGGATTGGAAATAATAACAAGCTGCCACGTCAACAACGTGCAGCAAGGCACGATATTAGTTGGGTGTCAATTTTAAAGTGTTTATTTAAACTGGCCTCTAATTTTTTTGTGATATGGAGCATAAAGTTTATTTTAATAAATAGAGAACGATTTATGCAAATTACCTATTGGTCAGTCATTAGTGTGGAGTATGGAGTGTTTCAACGACCCTAATAACTAATCTAAAAAATAATTCATTTATTGATTGAAAGAAAGTGTTGGTGTTAGAATGCGAAAGGGCATGCTCCGCTGATTCGGTCATGAGGAAAGAATGACAGATGAAAGATTGACAAAGCAGATATACAATGCGAATTTGGATGGATGTAGGTACCCGGGGAGACCAAGGCTGAAATTTCACAATCAGATCAATCGGATATTATCCGAGGGTGGTGTCAAGAGTCTCCGAAACCGGCGTGTTTGTATGAAAAGGGTTATGAATGTGAAGGAAGCAAGACAGGATTGTCAGGATCGTGAGGTCTGGCACTCGATACTCTCTACCTACCCCGTAAGGAACTTGGCGTGAAGATATGTATGTATGTATATAATTCATTTATGCACATGATTGTTCTAGTCACAAGTATTATAAATTTGTTACCGTTATATAGCTCGATTGTCAAGCCTAGAATGCAAAACTACCGGCTACCATACCCTCCGGGAACGAACATGACACTATTATTATGGCGGAAGTAAGTGAACTTCTACCAACCCAATTCCTAGCCCTCAAATAAAATTAAACCTAAGCTCGTCTTTTGCGATCTCCTAAATCTGTATCAAAAATGATCGAAAACAAATTTAATCTTTTGACTTTAATAGACCTTTGTGAAAGGTAAATATTTATAATGATATGAAATACAAATTTTCTTATTCTACGTTTACTTTAAAAACTTAGTCAAAATCATATTCATTTATTGCAACAAATATTAGTTAAACATAATTTAACCTATCTTATCTTACCTTGTTCTGTAAGCAGTTTCGGAGATGACTGCATCTGCTTATCTGCTACATCCATCTGCCTCCGGAACATGATCAACTGTTGCTCCAACTCAGCTATTAATTCCTTGACATACGCAGGAGGAACCAAGCCTTCTAACTCAGAACCTGTAATTTTTTACCTGACAGTTTAGTACAATAAATCAGAATCCACAGATAAGAAATTGACTAAGGGTCTACTAATGGTGATAAGTAAAATATAAATATAAAAATTCCATCCCGACATATCAACGGTAATCCGTTAATATATAAACTTTTATTGCGCACACGATGACGCGAACAACAGCTAGTATGCTAGTATCGTACAGATAGGTATATTTGCGAAAAAGAAATAGGCGACGCCCAGTTTAAGAACCTCTTGTAAATCTGTGCCATGAATAGAATTACTAATCCCTAAAAACCATCAGTGCTTAGTCACAATAATTGGAAAAAAGTAGTACTGAAGAGTTACCGGGCGGGTCCCGCGCAGCGGCCTCGGCGGCGGCGAGCGCGGCGGCGGCGGCGGCGCGCAGTCGCTTGGAGTGTGCGCGCGCTCTACCGCACTCGCCGCGCAGGGACATCACCGCTCGCAGGGTTGTCTCCACATCGCGACCGACCTATAGCACAACAGTGGATTATCACTATGTACACCGTGTATCCCGATGTGTAGTTCTAGCACCCAGGTCACATTTTTGAAATTACAGTGTATTATGGAAATTTATTTCGTTGATCAATTACCTTGTACAATGGCTTGATGGATATCCTCATGACATCAGAGCTCAATGACTTTTGTTTCTTCACGAATTCCTTAAACGACTCGACTGTTGTTGATATTTCATTGGGCAGCTTAGTCTGTTTCGGGGGTTCAGCTGAAACGATTTCTTTACTTAAAACAGTCGTTATTTATTTGTCACTATTCAATCAAACTCCAGTATTAAGTAAATTATTTAAGTTTCAAAAACATGCGGTTTTTCATTTAAAGTTCAATATTTTTTAGCAAAACCATTCTAAAAATACCAAAAACGTGAAAGAGACCACCAAGCCGAGACCCGGAACGCCGGGTTAACGAAAAAGCATAAAAAGTATGAGTACTTTTTTATGCTTTTTAACGCCGGGTCATGAGAAGCAAATTATTTTTTTTCTGTATGACACTCTTAGCAAGATATTTAAACGTGCCACCAATTAATAAATTTTAGGATTTAATCAATTACTTAAACCACGTAGAACTGATTCTGTATCCAAGTGCAAAAATATATGTTGACATATTTAAAACATCTAAATACAACAGACAACAACGATAACAACAGAAAATCTTTTAAAAACTTTTTTTTTGGAATTTTTGTATTTTATCAAAAATTTGTCAAATGGTACACTAAAATAAATTATAATTGTTACACACCGACAAATCCTTTAAAACAGTGGGTGTTATATATGGGTGGGTGGGTAAACATTTATTTATTTAACCTAAAGAATTGGGATTTAAAATCTTTTATTGATCATCAATCACTCCACTCATGTGGCAACAGTAATAAAAATAACGATAATACTAACTTGCAAAGTCTCTACAACGTAGTTCGAAATTAAAATAGTCGATACTTACTTTTTCCATCTGTAGTTGTTGTACTAGTGGTTCCTGGTTGGGCTACACCACCTAAGCCTAGACTTGGAGTTGCTGTAACAAAGAGAATATTTGCTATATTTTCGATTGAATTATTTCTAAGCTAAATTCGAAGACCATATGTTTTACCAACAAATATTAAACGCGAGCAACTTAATGAAAACATTTATTTATTTCGTCAATAAATTCAATACAAAGGATGACTTACGGCCGCGGTCAGAGACGTCAGTAAACATTTCATCATATACAGGGTTACTTTCAAAAGTCTGGTCAAATTTTAAAATAAGGGAATAAGGGCTTAAATGATGGTGCATTTTAAATACTAAGGGCCAAATTATAATGTTTACTTTCATAAATATTCATTTAAAATAGTCCGCATCAATACTTCACTTGTTGTCATGCTATGTCGTGACTAGAACGAGTCATGACGTCACCAGCCTGCGCATGCGACTGCGGTCGGCGTTTACGTTATAACTTTGCGTCGGATAAAAATTGTTAAGTATTTTTTTTACTACTTCGTAAATTGAAAGTGTTATCAATTTCCAACCCTCTCTCAAAATTTGGCTGGTCCTTTAAATGGTACCCTATATATACCATAACCATAACATAACCTCTATCAACATGTCGACTACATAAATGATTAAAAGACAATTAATTGACGACTTGGGAGTATGGCAGTGAAAGTCTTACAGCATTATCTTCAAGTCAGCCAGCAGGCAGAGTCGAGATGATTGTGGGGGAACAGATGTTTAAATCATGAAATATTGTAGAAATATTAAAAACATATACAAAATTACATAATGTTTTAAAATGCCTTATTCGTGTTTTCCGGATTTTCTATTCAATTTTATATTAAAACATGGAAACGTCTAGCTACTACCAAAATCTTTCTTTATAAGTAAAGCGGTAGTACAATTACTGGTAACTACTCGTACTTGTAAGCATAAATCTATTTTTAAATTATTTTTCATTCCATGAAATTTTTTTTCAACACTGCCTACAAATAAGGAAAATATATTACGCAAGAAACTTTGTTTTACTCGTCAATATTTTTTTGTATCGGCAAAAAATAAAACGCATATTCAGGATAATATCTCGACTACTTTTTAGTAATTTCAGCATGATTTTACATAAAAATACTACATTTTAATATCGACTAATTCATTACTTTCAAACACTGATTGCTACTTATTACTTCTAAAACTAGCAACTTACCACATAACCACTACAACAATATCGTATTAATAATTTTTTACTTCAATTAAGATCTCTTTTTTTGTAATATTTTTTTTATTTGAAATCTAAATATACAACCTGCTACAGTTTAACTAAATCACTCACATGTCGCTTGAATAATCTTGCAGCAATCTCTTTTGGCCTCTTTAATAACGTAGTAACTAGGATCGGATCCATCAAGTTTCTCGTTACACATGGAGGGTATAATTTGGAAGGTTTGTGTGATTGGAATAAATGGAGAATTTGTGGGAGAGGTTGGATACATTGAAACTGGAAACAAACATTATTGTTACAACACTTTATGGCAAGAAGCAGACGTATTTATTATGTCTAGAAATACACACCTTTGACTTCAAATTCATTCTATTATGGATTCATAGATCAATCTAAATGAAAATAAAAAAAATATCCCTAATCACAATCGTACCTATTTTTAAAAAAACAATTATAATGAGTAAATTTTTATTTTGCTAATTCCGCGAAACCCGGGTAACTTTTGTGGCGAGAAGTCTTCCAAATGACAAAGAATTTGACAAACCTAACGAACGTTCAAACTGCCATCAGACCACGAATAAATTCAGAGCTCGTGAAACAATACATATTGTCACGTCCTTCGCATATGACAACTCTACCTAACTTTCCCATCACCCACCACCGTGAATAAATCACGAAAAAAGTTCGAACTCGGTAAATAAACCAACTTGTCACGTCCTTCGCCAAACTTCTCGAAGAACTCACCACAGAGTATACAAAATCGCACTGACGTAGGTTTTGCCTCGACAGCGAGGCGAGGCGACCTCAGGAAATTGACCGTACAAACGATGACACAAGATTACGTACAAGTACATGGTTGCCGAAAACCGGGAAATGTAGACGAAACTGCAGGAAGCTGCGTAAAGCCCCCGAAATATTATGTGCACATCCACTCCCCAAATGTCGCAGAATTTTGAAAGTTGTGGCTCCAACAATGTAATTGGTTTACAATAGTCACAACTTGAGAAGTAAAGAGCCCGAAGTTGAAGTAGCTGTTTTAATATATTGGACTCGAAGCGGACATAACTTTCAACTTTCTTTAATTTCAAAATAGAGGCAAAAAAATGTTTGGATGTTATTAAAACCAAATTTACTAAAAAATTCGAACCAACAACTAATGAAACGTATAAAAGGTACATGTTTAATTTCATTAATCAAAACGAACTAAGGTTGACAAACTGAGTTATTATTCCCAACTACTCACTGATACCTTTCGAGTTGCAACGGACCACTCAAAACATTCCCATCTACTCACATGGTCGGTTGCAATTAAAAAAATAAATATAAATTGTTCCCAACGGATCACGTAGTCCGTAGCGACTAAAAAATATCTGTAATTCGTTCCCACCCACTCCCGTGTTCGGTTGCAACTACTTTTTCGTTGCATTCGGAGTGCCAACGGACCACGTTCGTGATTTAAACTTATTTTACTACTTTCCTTAATAAAACTACTGGATTTAGCTTTAAAAATCTGTCTTATTGTGACAAAATAGAAATATCCACATTCTTAAAAAAATACACATTCGGTTATAACAAAAAAAACCACATCACTAAAATCACTACAATTATTTAAAATGAGTTATTATTCAGAAATTGGTGCCGATTTTGTTGTGTCATCGCTAAAGCTAAACTAACTTAAATTTTTTCTAATATTAGCTTATTTTTAGAGAAATGGTATTCCGTTGTCACCATAGTTCTAAAATTTCTTTCTTATTTGACAGTACTAAGACGGCGATAAATTGAATAGATAGTGATGTCCTTGTGTTTACACGTGCATTACATTCCTTTATCGAGAATGGATAAGAGAAAGAATGAAACAGAAATTAATTGAAAACAAGTATTATTTCAAGTATAATTATGTATTTTCTAATCTATAAATAAGTTTTATTGAAAATGAAATTCAACCTGTCTTTGTTTTCGCTTCTCAACGTCAGTTTTTAATAAATTAATAACGACATGGCTGTATAATTTAATGTCATCATTGTCAAGTCAATCGGACGAAAACAATATAACCTATTCCTACTATTAAAAATTGTAAAATAAAACAAAATACTTTATTTTAGTTGTAATACATATACATCTTCTGTTTTTACTTCACAATTAAAAATAAATGAAAAGAGCAACGAGAAGTTTATTATAAAGTTTTTGTTGAAATACTCCACAGTAATTAACAATTTGGAAATTGTTGAAACAAAAGGTTTGTTGTATTTAAGACTTCATTTTTATATATTTAGAGGTTTTTTTAGTGTTTTATCTTAATTCATGTTTATTTTTCAGGTAATGAAGCAGATATCCTGTATTACAGTTTACGAAAACTTTAACCAAACAGTAGATTAATAAGAAGCTCAGCAAAACTTTACCACCTAGACAGAAATACAACATGCGAGTTAGTGTCCTAAAACATGAAAATAGACCTGCTTCAAATATGTCATAATGAGTATAGTTTAAATATTTTTTTTTATGTTTCAGCTTCGCATAGGTACTTATAAATAAAATCATAATCTGCAAACAGATTCAACAAAATGCCGATGCGTTTAACAAAATAAAAATGATCCAAAAAACATTTATTATAACAGTATGTCATAATATTACTATTTTAAAATTTCACGAGTGTTATTAAACTATTTCTTACATTTAATTATTTATTAAAAGTGATAAAATAAGTTTAAATAATTGGCGTCCGTTGGCACTCCGAAAGCAACGAAAACGTAGTTGCAACCAACCACGAGAGCAACGAACGTGGGAACGAATTACAGATTATTTTTTTAGTCGCTACGGGCTAGTTGATCCGTTGGGAACAATTTAGAGTAATTCCCAACGACTCACGTGATACGTTACAACTAAAAAAAAAACAGTGAAACTGGAATTAATAAAATTAAAATTTAATCTACGAATATTTATAATCACAAAACATTACTCAACATGGTTTAAATAACCATCACTTACCAGTATTACAGGGTTTTTCAAGGTAGTTGCACCCGAAAGAAGAACAGGGGTGATTAGAAGCTTGGGTCCAATGAGTCAAGCCTTAATGCTAGTTCATGGAGGACAAATATTATAATAAGTTGAGTTCCCCAATGTTGAATAGCCTCCAGCCTCCATGACTGAGGAGATCATGAACTGTTTGAAGGAGGCGAGAAGCCCTGGAGGGGTGGCGGGGATATTTAAGGATTTAGGACATCTTAATAATGACGACGGCCCGTTCCACCCAAAATATTTATTTACCCTTGTTTTATATTCAAATATTTGGGCCCTTAAAAAGGTACACGATTTCTCGTGGAGTTTCTCTGGCGCTATTATGTTAAAAAAGTTTTCAGCTCTAGTAGTAGATCATGGTTTAAAATTTAAGATGAGAAGTAGAGGTGATTCTATAAAAACAGCCCAGGTGGTCTTCCATGCTATGTTCAGGACATACCTAGATGACTTAGAGGTCTGTGAGCAGACGAAAGACATAAACTCGTTTCGTTCAGCGAAAAGACGTAAACTCTGTATTTTTAAAACGTACTATTGTTAGTTTGACGTGTTTCTACTAATATAGCTATTTACTTGAAGTTGTTGTTGTTGTGGTCGAGTAATAAATAGTGAGAGTGTGTGAAGTGTTTGTTTTAATAGGGTCCCGGGAGGAGATGGCCTTACTGCAGACATTTGCCAAAACACAATCGCAGCTAGCCTGGAGACTTCCCTTGCACTATTAAACAAGTGCTTGGAGCTCAGCTACTTCCCAACAGCCTGGAAAAAAGCCGTCGTTGTAATCCTTAGGAAGCCAGGAAAGGAAAGCTACACAGAACCCAAGTCGTACAGACCCATAGGTTTGTTACCAATTTTTGGGAAGATTCTCGAAAAAATGCTGGTCTCACGAATTAAATACCACCTTCTGCCCAATATGAGCAAGAAAC
>NJDC01004412.1:25867-50517 GCA_002245475.1 Calephelis virginiensis
TTTTTAATTTAAATAACAAAAATGGCGAAATCAAACTACGCATGATAGTTGTAAAAGCCATAAAAGAAAAAGAAAAAGAAATAACAAAAAACAGGGTGAGGACAAAATAGCTGTGCTACCCGAGCTTTTTAACCTAAGCCAAAAAACAATTACATAAAATTAATTTTATATCATTGTTTATTTAGGCGATATGGAACCAAACGTCAAAGGCAGAACTTAAAATTAATACGAAGACCTAATGGTAAACATTTTCTTATAAAAATCACTATGACTGATCGGGTGGCTAGTTAAACGATAAGCCCTCATCGAATAGCCTGTTCAATATCATTTTTTAAATGAAAAGTTGAAATATTATAAAAAAAAGTATTTTCAAGTCAATAGCCCCAAAAAGGTTAACAGAGGCACAACCATGCCCAGGCTGCCCATAGCAAGCCGAAGACACTTACTTTCCACAATGTGATAATGTTTATCGCCAACCGGGCAAATATTTAATCCCGTGAAACGTAATTTTCATCAGAAAATTTAAAAAACATAATTCCCTTTCTTTTGCCTGACACGGGGATTTAACCTCGAAAAGTCCGACGCCGGACTTAATGTAATTCAACATTTTTAACCACTGTGTATTTTCACGAGGTGCTCACGTAACTTTAAAAGATTTAAAAGCATTTAAAATTATTTATAAGAATCTGGACCAATGCAAAAACAAAAAAAACTATGTTTGAAAAGAAAATATAACTTAGTGAAAAAAATGATGAAATTGACATTATTTGATATTTTATTAAAAAAGTTGAGCCCAACTACAGAATTATACTGTCAGATGCAGATTACTCAGTCTGGGAAAAAGAAACAAAGACTTAGATCTTCTCTAGATGAAAATATTTTGGCTACACATATTTCAATATGTAAACCTTCCTTAAAAGCTTATAGACTTTTGTTTAATATGTGTATTTTGCCAACGAGAAGAACACAACAAATAGTTTTAAGCAAATTAAATTTAAAGGCAGGTGTAAATTAGCTTTAATTCGATTATTTAAAAAGGAGAGTAGACAAAATTTCTGATCTGCATAAATACTGTTGTCTCATATTCGACGGAATGGTCATGGGTTGCCCCATTTTGCCTGACACGGGGATTTAACCTCGAAAAGTCCGACGCCGGACTTAATGTAATTCATCTTTTTTAACCACTGTGTATTTTCACCAGGTGCTCACGTAACTTTAAAAGATTTTAAAGCATTTAAAATTATTTATTAGAATCTGGACCAATGCAAAAACAAAAAAAAAACTATGTTTGAAATGAAAATATAACTTAGTGAAAAAATGATCAAATTGACATTATTTGATATTTTATTAAAAAAGTTGACCCCAACTACAGAATTATACTGTCAGATGCAGATTACTCAGTCTGGGAAAAAGAAACAAAGACTTAGATCTTCTCTAGATAAAAATATTTTGGCTATACATATTTCAATATGTAAACCTTCCTTAAAAGCTTGTAGACTTTTGTTTAATATGTGTATTTTGCCAACGAGAAGAACACAACAAATAGTTTTAAGCAAATTAAATTTAAAGGCAGGTGTAAATCAGCTTTAATTCGATAATTTAAAAAGGAGAGTACTTTAGGAGAGTGGGGGACTTAGTATCTTCGGCTAATCGTGGGTGCCCTGGTTGTGCCTCTGTCTACCTCTTCGGGGATATGGGCGTGAAGATACTTTTTTTTTAGAGTAGACAAAATGTCTGATCTGCATAAATACTGTTGTCTCATATTCGACGGAATGGTCATGGGGCAAGGCATTTTCTACAGTAAAACAAATGATAAAATTATAGGATTTACAGGCAACGTGGAAAAAACTAAAATCGAATATCAGAAAGAAGTTGTTTTCAAGGTCCGAGGTATCTGCAAACAACATATACAACCAATTGCATAATATTTATGTAGCGGAAGCACAAAGACTTGAATTAAAAGTCCTAATAACAAAAAATATTCAAAAATTGCAACAAACAGGACTTAAGGTTATAGACATTGTTTGTGATCAAGACACGGCCAATTTGACAGCGATAAATCTATTAATCAATAAATCAAAAGAAGGTTACCTAAGAAAAGGAAAAGAACACAGGGAAAGTTTTTCAGTTTCGGTTCCCACCGCATCTGGTAAAAGGAGTGAGAAATAACTTATTATAGAAAGATTTTAAATTTCAAATAAATGGCAAAAATTGTACTGCTAAATGGAGCTAACCTATGCTAGGTAACAGCTTGTTTTGATGAAGTTAGAAATATACAGGATAAAATTATTTTTTGAAATGCATAATATTCAATTTGTAATGTTTCGTAAATTCTGTTTCACTTCATTTAGTTTCAGTTGTAAAAATATCCAATCTAAAATATGTAATATATAATATGACAAGTTCAATTACACAATACTTAGAATAAAACTGAACAAAAAAAATTTGGTACAAGAAATTTGTAAAAAAAAGACCTAGGTGACTAGCAGAACTAGCGGAAGAATTAACTTTCCATTTAGTACATTAGTTAAAGGAGCATGAAATCGTTGTGTATCATTCAAAATTCGTTTAATACGTTCTAAAGAAACTCAGTTTTTGATCCTCCTGTAAAATTTACCAAGATATACGTACGGGTTTTTGACAATGTTACTAAAGCGGCATTGGACTATCAACGATGATAGTTACATTTAAAAAAAAAACACTAACTTTTCCCTATTTTTCAGATTGTGGAAACATAGAAAAAGAAAAAGCAGAAACATCAGACCTTCTTTATTTTTTGATGATTTGTTCGACAACATCAAAGGTAGCTACAGTCAAGCAGATAGGGTAACACTTGTTTCACCAAAAATTGTGAAATTATAGCTTACCAATCCTTAAATCAATGAAATGTGTTGCTTGCAACAATGAAAACATATCTGCTCCCTTATTAAGCTGGATCAAAACTATTGACATTTATAAGAAACAATTTTTTTTTTCATATCAAAGTAATCTCTTCTTAGTGCTGCGCGTAATTTAAAGCAGGATCCACTGAAGAATTTTTCTGAAGCAATTAGAGCTCATTACTAACGCGGCATTGGACTATCGTCGATGATAGTTACATTTCAACAAATACTAACTTTTCCTTTTTTTTTCAGATTGTGGAAAGACATAAAAAGGGAGAGAAGCAGCAGATCTTCTTTATTTTTTTGATGATTTGTTCGACAATATCAACGGTAGCTTCAGTCAAGCAGATAGGGATGGATAAAACTGCAGTAACCCTTGTTTCACCACACAAAAAATTGTGAAATTATAGCTTACGAATCCTTAAATATTTTGCTCGCAACAATGAAAACATACCTCTTTCCTTATTAAACGGGATCAAAACTATTGAAAATTTTTAAGAAGTTGTTTATTATTTATTTACATTATAATTATTTTTAAATAATGTTTCGTTTTCTCGTTCAGTCGGTTTTCACTATGAGAAAGATGATAGTGTTTCTTCAATCGTTAAAAAAATAATAATGTAGCCTGGAGATAAACCTGAACCAACTGAATGTGAAACAGAATGATGATGTCGTCATCGAAGATTACCAGATTAGGTGTCTGCTATGCAACGACTATAGCCAGAACAATGAACTTTGGTACAGATGTGTTTAGTGTGGACTTTGGGCTACTCTGAGTGCTCGGGCTGTGAATGTCCCGAAGGTTATGCAAACGTTTTGTGTCGCTAAAAGCCTGACTGATATTGTTATCCTGCTGACCGGCTTCACTCTCAATGTCGGGTTACGACAACGACGACGAAAAAAGACGCTTTTTTATGAATATTTATTGTGCCACAATTTTTGCGACTATTGATCTCATTGCTTGTGATTATAGTTTAATATAAGTTAAAGTTACGTTGGGTTTATACTTTCTAAATAAAATGATGATTTTTTACTAATTTCTATTTGTTTTTGCTTTAATCCGCAATACACTTCCTTACTATAAATCTTAATTTTAAAGTAGTTAAACACTATAAAGATATAATAAAAAAATATTTTGCATTTCAGGTCCTAATAATCCGATAAGAAAGGTTAGAGACAGCCCCTCTCATAAAACATTAGCCTAATATGCAGAAAAATAACCACATCAAATAGAAGAAAACAAATTCTTACAATAAAATGTAGAACAAACACCCAAGATTTTAAACTAGCCAAGAAGTTGTGTTATACATAAAAAAATAAAATAAGCCCAACTTTTTGAAGAGAAAAGACTATCTATATTATTGTTTGATGAAATATCATTATCCACAGGACTCTATTTTGTTACAAAACAGGAAAAATAGTTGATTAAGGCTGTTGTAGTTACCCACGCTTTAGTGTTTATATTAGAAGTTATATTTATAAACCACCCTAATCTTACTCCTTTGGCCAAAACCTAACAAAAAAAGAATATCTAAAATGCCAACGATTGAATCTGATAAAAGAGTTAAATTCTATTGGTTTAAAAATTTTTGCAACCATGTGATCAATCACCAGTTAATGGTACAGACATTACAAAACTTAAAGAAGACACAAAGAAAAAATACTTGAGGGAAGCAAAAACTTATAAGGATCACTTTTTTCCATCATATGATTTTCCTTATTTACTAAAAAGTTAAAAAGCAATTTTTTGACAAAACATATTAAGGTTTTTGTTTTTCATAACAATCAAACGAAAATTGTCAAGTGGGACCATTTAAAGATGTTTTTAGCGAAGGATGGAGAGGAAGAAAGAAAAAATACCAAAAACGAAGGTAAAATTTGCTGAGGTAATATTAGTCAAGAGATTTCTTTACTAAAAGTTAATGTCTACTGTTATTCGAAAACAAACAAGTTTAGCTAAGTTTTTACTGCACTTCCTAAATAATTTTCCATAAGTTTGAGAAGCTTCAAATTGTTATAACCCGAGATAGTTCCTTAAAAACGCTAGAGCAGCATTTTACTTACTCTTGTTCATTTCCATTGTGCTGTGACTACTTGGTCAGCATTTTCATTTACTTGTGTTAAAGATTTCATACAAAAAGTCAGTTAGATTCCGTCCATCGCGTAACGCGGGTTGCTCCGGAAATTCGGAAATTCGTACTAAAAATAAATGATATGAATATCGATTGATTTTTCCAATAAAGAACCAGCGCAGTGTAACAAGTGTTTTTTTTTAAAGACAAACAGGGACGACCTCCTAATAGAACAAACATATAGCCTTTTTTTCAGGAGAGGCACCAACAAAAAAATATACGTCTTTCCACATAGCACAGGAAATAGAAGCAGTAAAGAAAGGTAAAAATCTTGCGACTGCAACAAAAAAGTTTGGTGTTCCCTGATCAATTTATATGAAAAAAGTTTGAGCAAAAGTCACTTGTTCAATTGGCACCGAGGCGGTTTTACCACAGACAAGAAGGCTATATCACAAAAATTGATTTTTGATATGGCTGATAAACTCATTCCTATTATCCAAAATGAAAAAAAAATATAAACATTCCTGGACTTATATGTTTGTGTTGTGGCTGATAGTCAGCGATTCTAATACAAAGAAATACTTAAACAAATACCAGTATAAATTTAATAAACACCCAGATCCGGAAATGCAGACACCCAAGCAGCGCTCCATAATGTATATCGCATCATCATTGACCAGCAGAAAAGTACATATTTACAGGCCGGATAGAAAACAGTACAATCTATTTCTAAATAGACATCCTGCATTGTCTGAGAGAACGGTGCAAAATTTAACCGTCAAATTTAAACTTAATATACCGGTAACGAAGAACTTAAAGGGTTGGTTAAAAAGAGGTAGAAGAAGAGATTTATAAGAAAACGGTCTCCAAAAAGCATTAGACGATCTAACTCAAATCCTAAGCACCGATGAAAGTTTGGCAAAAATGGTGACAAACACATCTGGCGACGAAAAAGATAATTTAACGGTTGTAACCACCGGCAATGGCGCTGGTCAACTAGCGCCTTTCATGTTAGTATTCACCAACCTATGACAAAACTCTACACTTTCTTCTAAGCTTCCAGAAGATCGTGCAATCGATATTTGAGTGGCTGGACTTGCCTAAAAAAATAAAGACCTCCTCCTTTTTTATTTTTTTGTATGTTTGTTACGCTATTACTCGGCCAATAACACACCGATTTTGATGGTAATTTTTTTTGAAAGCTACATCATGATTTCGAGGTATTTTTATTTTATAATGATCCAACAAATTGTTTTTGAGTTACACTTAATAAAGCATACATTTTTGTTTATGTCGATAACCTCATGGTTAATGAGCTGATGAGTAATTTTTGTGCTGATAATGGTACATCAATTTTAGCATCAGACGTAAATTCCACACCTTTGAAAGTTTATAGAACAAAAGCTGTTAAAGACTGGAAATAGCAACACCTGTCCTTAAATCAGCAACCAAGAAAGTGCTATAAGGAATTGATTGTTGTGTGGTGGTGCTGTGGCCCAGACTGTGTTAATGTATCTATAATAATGACTCGATCAAAATCGCAAATTTCAAGTAAACAGATAATTTTCTTTAAGTAGCAAGAGAAAGAAATAATGGCAAAATTGGCAACTGAAAAGATGCAAATGTACAATAAACTATCCTTTAAGGCCGGGATGAGTTGAGTCCTCATTTGAAGGATGACTTGACACTGTGTTAAACATGGGCTAGTAACAAGCAAAAATCGGCAATTTAATGAACGAACCGTCCTCTTTTATACCATTACAAACTGCGGCCCCGAATTTAGTAAAAGAAGCTGCTATTCTTGTTACAAATACATCAACAGACTTAATCCAACCTAATCTGATAGTACAACAACAAATACAGCTAGATGACGACTCTTCTCGTTCATATAATAATTATTTTTCCCACCTGCAAGTGACCATTTCAAGTCTCGACCTGCTATGCTATTCTGGAAAAAAAACACGCTCGAACTCGCATCTCACCTGAGTGATACGACTCACTTCACCTTCGAACGTTCGAGTTTTGGCTTTAGCATTCTGTAAACATCCGCTCGGCACAGCCGAAGTGAAGTGAGTCACGCTTCGAAACTCACCTACTAAGTGAAGGAATAACGATATTTTATTTTATCGAGATACATAGTCTATGTTTTATTTGTAAAATATTTTTTTAAAACGGCTATTTTACACCCTTTATAGACATAACATATCTTTATTATTGTGTCATAAGCTGAATTAAAATTAAACTGTAATTTTAAAAGCATTGAACTCTTTAATAATACGAAAATTCTAGCGTCACTGAAGAAAATAAGAAATTAATCTGTGGTTTCTTTGCAGCTGGTTTGGTTTTTCAAGTGGTTAGTTCTATAATCGATAAACATTTGCAAAGACGTATAAGTACCGTCAGTGACATTGTGTGATTCTTTGTTATGAAATGGATATTTCAAAGAATACGGCTTATGTATTATAACCCTTAATTTTATAAGATCTACCAGATTGTATTGAAACTTAAGATGCGGTTACTGACGAAGAAAACACAACTACCCTCAACTAGCAATGTCGGTGTAAATTTTAAGGCAGCATTAGAAAAACATATGCTCAGCCAAGCTGATTCTAATACAAGACATGAGACAGAAGACCCTAGTGATTAAAATTAAACCAACCATTTTATAAAGCAACAAACAAAATAGACCAGGACATTTTTTTTCTTCAAAACACGAAACATCTCCAGTGCAGCGCCGTCGACCTAAATCTGGAACGGGTAATAAGAAGAATTTTAATATTATCTACTACGGCCGACGAAGAAACTCTTTGGTGCCAATATGCAGACAAACATTTCTAGCAATTTTAGGACTTAAAAAGTGAGAGTACTTGGTGTAATAACGCGCAATCTCAAAAACAATGGAGCATCAGCATCCAGAAATAGAGGAGGAAATCGTAAATGACAACAATACACATCTAAAAAAATCAATTAAATACTTCATCAAAAAGTTGTTGCCACTTGAAATTCATTACTGTCGCAACAAAATCAAAAGTCGACAATATCTTGCATCAGATTAAAACATAAATAAATTACATAAAATGTAAATCGCACAAGCTGAAGAAGAGTTCAAAAGTTTTAAAGCATCTTATTTTCGGCGGATTTTTAATACGTCCTTTAATATTGGTTTCGGTGCTCCGGCAATTTTTAATATTGTTTACCTGACAAAACCTTATCATTCAAAAGCGATAAACGTAATGGTGGGAAAAACAGTAAACTTCGCTTAACAGTACTGCTGGGAACAAATTGTACTGGGACTTACAAACTAAAGCCACTCATCATCGGAAAATATCAAAAACCGCGATGTTTTAAGAATGTCAATAATCTGCCAACAGATTACACGTCCAACTATAAGGCTTGGATGACCAGTGATGCTTTTTGCAATTGGCTTAAAAGTCTGGATAAAGAGATGAAGAAAAAAAACAAGAAATTTCAAATGTTCATCGATAATTGTACTGCACACGGAGAAATTCCTAACCTGAAAAATATAAAAATAAAGTACTTACCTCCAAATACCACTTCAAAACTACAACCACTGGATCAGGGCATCATTCAAAGCTTCAAAATGCATTATAGGAAGGAAGTTGTCAGACGATTTCTTGCTGATGTTGAAACACCAACTACAATTGACGTTTTACAAGCCATGTGGATGATCGCCAAAGCTTGGAATTTAGTCACTGAAAAGACCATTGCAAACTGCTTCAAGAAAAGTGGGTTTAAAGTAACATGCGAAGATGAGGAGGACGATTTACCAGTCGCAGAACTTGCTAGGATCTGGCAAAGAGCTCAAAAAGAATTACACCTTCAAGAGACTGACTTCGAAGACTTCTTTACCTTTGATACTGATTTGGCCATCTGTGGAGAACTAACTGACGCTGACATCGTCACATCTGTGTTGCCAGTTACTAATGCAGAAGCGGATGAAGACGAGGAAGAAGAGGGTGAAATTGATGAGCATAACTTCACAATAAAAGATGCTTATAATGCTTTGAATACAGTTAAAAATCTGTGTTTCTCAAAAAGGGAGGTTTGAGTGACGATGTAGTGAAATCCATCACGAAATTAGATTGCGCTTTGGATGTCATAACACATTCCGGTGGTAAACAGACAACTATCAATGACTTTTTTTCTAATCAATGAACAAATTGAGATTATTAAGCTACTATATAGCCACATTGTTAATTGTTTTTGATTATTAATGTAAGAAAAAAAATACTATCTACCTAATTGTTTTTAAATGCATAGCAAATACATATAGTAATTTTAAAAATGTGTTATCATTTATTAGTAGAAGTTGTTCGCTATAACAAGATAAGTGCGTAATATCGAGGTGAATAAAACTATTATTTTACCTCTTTATAACGAATTTTAGACCAATCTAACCTCAACTTAACAAACCTCAGTTCAACGAATTACTTGATATTACGAATATTTTCTTGTTATATCGAGGTTGCACTGTATCTTTAACTTGTATTCGCAAAACTTCAAACCAGAAGTTGTAGTATGTGATTCAGCGAAAGCAATACAAAATGCATTTATAGAGGTATTCGGTAAAGATGTCACAATTTGTATGTGTTGGGCACATGCTAAAAAAATATTCAAGCTCATGTAGAGAAGGATAAGAAATATGTTCACAAAGATTTGTTGACAGATGTGGATTCTCTTCAAGCAGTGACTGATTCAGAAACGTTCGAGTTAGCTTTAAAAGCATTCTTGAAGAAATGGGAGAATGAGACAACTTTTATCCATTATTTTAACGAGCAATGCCTCGTACAAAACCGTCACTGGTATTTGGGGGCTCACATGGGTTTACTACTCATTATGGAGACCAATGGGATCTTTTACCAGAATCGCAGTACTTTAAACATATTTTTAATTGACCAGAAGCGAGCCATAATGGCTATGAAAAAATTCAACTGAAAATTGAAAATTATGAGTCCTAACAAGAATTACCCAATTTGGTTGTGTAATAATGATTTAATTTACTGTGAATTAAAATACTGGAAAAATATTGATGAGTAGACACAAAATTTTGTTGTGTTCTACAAGAATAGAATAAGAATATTTTATATGTTTGACATATAAAATAACGCTAATTAAATTACTTCGATTAAATTAAAATAGAACGGAACCCCAAATAACCACGAACGGAACATTAAAATTTTATCAACAATTTGCATAACATTGTATGAATAACAAATTGTTAATTTCTTACTATCCTAGTCTATAAATAAACAATTTCTAACCTTATATTACACAAATAGTGTTTTTTTTTATTTTCCTCCATGAATGTTCTCAAAAGTTTATAACCTCTGACTCCAAGCTAAGTTTTCTGCGAATTGAGACAACTCCACGCACTTTAAGTTCAAATAGGGTCAAACGAAGTCAAAATTTGACTTCGAATATATTATATAAGTCGGGTTTTCCTTCCTGACGCTATAACTCCAGAACGCAAGAACCGATTTCCACGGTTTTGCATTTTTGGTAAGGTCTCGGGCTACGTGAGGTTTATAGCAAACAAAATTAAAGAAAATTTCAACAGAGCTATCTGGTGGCGAAACGGAGTTCGCCGGGTTTGCTAGTGTTCAATAAATTTAACATTTTGCAAATGCAAGCATTACTAAAATTGTACTATTGAACACACTTATTTCCGTGCATAAATAGATGATTAAAAAATGTATAAAAGCAAAATTATGTCAAAAAGGATATTATACGGTCTCAAAGTATTTGGAAGATGAACATGCTTGGGGATAGAGATTTCAATCTCCCACTGCAATTTGTAATGTGATTTGTTGTACCTTTTATTTAAGTCAAAATCAGATTGAAATTTGTATTTTTAATCTAGTCTATATTGTAAATATTATTATTGAAAAAAGACAAGCCCGCTGTGTTTCTTTCGCCGGATCTTCTCAGTGTGAGGCTGCGATTCCGATCCGGTGGTAGTTTATAAAAATGTCGACGCGCACAAATACCACTTGTATGTTTCAAGTGAATAAAGATTATTCTAATTCTGATTATTTTTCAAAAGATGCAACTTGTTTCTTTATTGTCCACAAACTAACGGCAATCGGACTACGTGAAAACACCAGGTCATAGGCAACAATAACATCTACACCACATATTGGTTGCTACAAGATCTGGGACAACCAAAACTATCACTTGAAAGATGAAAAACTCATAAAAAATATCGTATCTAAATTATCTTAAAAAATACTTAGCTAATTTTGTTAAATAATTGTTGTTCGTCAAAGTTTAAAATAAAAGAATAATTTGCCACTTTGTTTAATAAATGAGAGGTTTCATTAATAAGATTGAAAAGAACTAAACTTGTTTTTAATTTTCAATCATGACTCTTAGATACAGTCACTGGGTATTACACAAAACTGTCATAACAAGCAAATCCCACACGAATTTGGACAAAAGGATAAATCTGTTGTCATTTGAATCAAAAATTAAAAAGGGCCCAAAATATATTTTTTCATATGTTAGGAATAAAGTATTTACGGACCGTTGACTGTCGATTATCAGATCTCGATCATTGGAACACGTCGGTTGCTTGTCGTCGATAAATGATTTTCTAGACGGTTTCTACACAAAAAAAATCCATTTATCCATTTTGGTTTATTTTTTCTAACTTAATATCACACTACACTCATTTTTAATTAAGAATATAATGCAAAATACTCTGAAATTTTACTTAAATAATCAAGGAAATATAAAGTAATAAAAACAATTAATATTTAAAAAATACTTCAGTGTGGGTGTTCAAGTGTCGACGATAAATATGTACAGTTAAATTGAAACTTTTGTAGAACAATATGTTTAGACAAACTACGAATTGTTGTATTTAAGAATGGCGATTCTTTGATTACAAGAACCAACCAATACAGATCCTTAATTGACATTCGTTCAGGTGTAGTCATTGTAACAATAATAGAAAAAACACATTTACATTTAAACTAACACATAACAGATTAATGATAAGCAAATGTTACTCACTTAATGTTGTAGATGTAGTCGCCGCACCAAGCAATCCAAAACCAGCCTGGGTTGTGGCTGTAGAACCGAGGCCAAAGCTCAGACCACCGAGACCAGCGCTTGCTGTAGTGGTTGTGCCAAATGATAGACCTACAGAAATATAGAGCATTACTGATGTGTTCCATTTTTTTGTGTAAAAAGTTTATCCTTTCTTTTCTTTTTTATCCTTGCTTGATTGTATTTTTTTTTACTTTTTTTAAAAAGAGGCACAAAGACTATGAACCTTTCAGTAAGTACCACTGCCTGGAAGAATCAGCACTAAGTTATCTTTAATCGTATTAATAATGATTTCTCGCAGTATTCTTCATTGTGTATTAACATAATTCCTATATGTCTAAGTTTAAGTATGTTTATTTACATGTTAAGTGTTTGTAAGTATTTATATATCTACTTATATAATGTATTGTGTTCAATGTAATTTCTCGTATTATGTATTGTGCATAAATCGACTGCCGCTACAAACAGTCAACAATCGGAACTGCTTAATAATATCCTGAAATTTTCAGGTGAGTAAAAAATTTCATTTTCATTCTGTTGAACTAATCTTAACCGCTGTTGTTAGTTGGCCAAGAGGTACACGCCTAACTCCACCAACTCAACTGCGGAACTCGGGTTTGATTCTGCCACATTTGGGTGATAAACATGAATGTCCACATTTCCGGGTCTGGGTGTTTATTATATTTTTATAGTATGTTATATACGTATTATTATGTTGACTAACATCCATGATAAAAATATAATTATAATCTGCTTAATTTTTGTAATTTGTTATATTATATTTACTAACTTGATAACACTATTATTGTAACTGTAAATCTTAAAAAAAGTGATTTATTTTCTTAGAAATTTTGTTTTATGAAAATGGAAGGCAAACTTTCCTGATGGTAAGAAGTTTACGCCGCCTAGAGACACCAAAGGTGATAATGGTGCGTTTCTAAACTGAGGCCTGGATGTTAGGCCTCTAGCAAAAGTAAGTTTACCAGCTACCTAACCCTCCAAACCGTACAACGTCAACGGCAAGAGCTGAAGTCATGGAGGCAGGAATAGGTAAGGCGGTGGTACCAATCCAATTAACAGCAATGTCTTTCAACTGCCATTTCTCGCGCTCAGTGATGCGAGGATTGTCTAGAAAATATTACCTACTAGCGAAAAAACCGCCAACCAATTAACTTAAGTTTTTATTATTAGTGGTACAAATTAAGACCTACATTTTTATTTTTAGTGGTGCAGAATAAATAATTTATTCATTCTAATGGACATCTTGATGATATAAAACTCACGTTACATATAGACACAAAAGATAGTAATAGCCCATTGCCGGAGTCTGGGGTATCATTTTTTTTTATGTTACAGGAAGGCAAACAAGCAAACGGATTTCCTGATGGTACGAAATTCACGCCGCCCAGAGACACCAACGTTGGTAATGGTGCGTTGCCAACCTGAGGTCAGGATGTTAGGCCTTGAGCAAAAGTAAGTTTACAGGCTACCTTACCCTCCGAACCGGAACACGTCATGACGTTATGGCGGCAGGAATAGGTAAGGCGGTGGTACCAATCCGGGCGAGTCGCTGCGAAACTCTACCACCTAGTAAATTCACCTATCATGCCTTTAAGTCAACCGTACTTGATTTGGAGGATATCATCTCTCTTTCAAGTTGGAACTACATAAAGGCGAGCACTGCAGTTATGGCAGCAGGTACAGTCACTGTAAGACTGTTTTGATTCCAATACTGTCGTGTCGTGATACAGTCGCAATAACATCATAGAAGAAATTAAGAGATTTTCGCGGTAAAAACACAGAAAACGCATAAATAAGCAAGTAGGTACTATTTTAAAATTACCTGTATTTGTTGAAGTATTGGTACCAGCTCCAAAATTAAGACCTGTACCAAGTCCCGTTCCTAAACCTGCACCAAATGCTGGTGTTGTTGTTGAACCTAAAACAGTATATTTCATTTAAGTTTAATCCATATATTTTTTATATAAGGATTATCGCTTTTGTCATAAGATAAATAGATGAATGTCTTTACATTGAAGACATTCCCGAAAAAACCTGATCGATTAATTCGATTCGATGAAAAAACCAGTGCGATAAATTTAATGAAAAATGTCTGTGGAGAATATTTTAGGTATGAGCGATGGAAATGGATTTGGAAAAGCAAAAGCAGAAAATGTTTTAATATACCAGCTACGTAATTAGAGGAACTTTTAGTGGAAAAAGGCAAAAACAGACATGAAATGTCTTACAAACATGGCCACTGCTACACAAGTAACAAATAAGGTGCAAAACTTTCAACACAACATGACCTATTAATGAAATCTAGTTGATTAAAAGTTTCAGCACACGTATCACCTCGGAAAGGGATCATCAATGTATCGCCTCGAGCCGTCCTTTATTGTTTGTATAAAACTTCATACTGTAAAAGCACACTTATCGGAAACGTAACGTAATCGCCGCTCCTTGAAACAGGCTCACAGTCGGAGAGCCGTAAGCACGGTGTCGTTTAGCCTTAGCCGAGTTGATGTATAGGAGCTCCTGATACTGTTTGGTTACGTGCATACGATAGGTTGACGGCTAGTTGACGGCGAAGTAAAAGGCGATACGTTGACGATCCCTTTCCGAGTTAATATGTGTGCTGTTCAAGCTACAATCATCGTACACAAGACCTATATTTTAGGGTTATTTTCAAATTTGTTTACAGTTACCAACTTAATCGTTAAACATGGTGAGAATATAATAAAATACCTTTTTAAGATTCTAAGGTCTACCACATACATCTGGAATCTAGTTACGGAAATCGGTTTCGAAAATCGAAAAGAAATTTCAACTTGAGCAAAACCACACACAAATTTCAAATTGCCGACATATATAGTAGATCCATAGATTTGCAAAGATTTGCTGCGTCCGAAACTTCGATTTCTGGATTCATCACCGATTTATCTGTATTTAAATTATTGAAAACATTTTTTTTATATCAATGAACGCCGCGAGTTAACAAATGGGAATACTGGCTTTTGTTGTATTCTAAAAAAAAAGTATATTCACGCCTATATCCCCGAAGAGGTAGGCAGAGGCACAACCAGGGCACCCACGACTAGCCGAAGACACTAAGTCCCACAATGTGATAGGTGGCAAGCCTATCGCCAACTGGGCACATTTCCAATCCCGACCAACATTTTTTTTATTAGAAAATTGAAAAAAAATAATTTTCTCTTTGTTGGCCGACCTGGGATTCGAACCCGGGACCTCATGCAGTCAAGTCCAACACCCAGACCGCTGCTTAAGAGGTAATTTATATTTTTTTTCACAAGTACTCAACATGTTAGCACCAGGCTCGCATTACATCATTGACATCTTAAATGCCTAACGGTGATGAATTTGCATACAGACAATGAAGCTGAAGGAAACTATCTGATTTTTACTTTAAAAAAAAACGAAATATCATTGTTATCAAAAATTACCAAATGTTGGTGCAGCAGTAGTTGTTCCAAAAGAGAGAGATGTATTTCCAAATGTTGGAGCAGCAGATGACGCACCAAACGCCGGAGTAGTGCCAGCTCCAAATGTTGGTGCAGTGGATGTAGCCCCAAAAGCAGGAGTTGCGCCAAAAGATGGAGCTACTGAAGTCCCAAATGCTGGCGTTGTACCGAAGGCAGAAGTGTTAGCACCAAATGCCGGAGCTGACGTGGCTGGAGTGCCGAACAAACCAGTAGAAGGCTGAGATGTAGCAGTTAATCCAAACCCAGGAGTTGCTGGTCTGTAATAAAATTAAATAAGATTATAGATTATTTCCCTTGTTCTGAACTTAACATTTAAGCATTAAGTATTATTATTAAAAACTAACAATTCGCGCGAACTTTGTTACGCTTAACTACTACGCAGTTAGGTACTAAACATTTGTTTAGAAAAATTAAAGTGTTGTTCCAAGTTCCCTGCAATTTTTTCGGGTTCCCTCGTCATGAGCCTTCTACTGACAGTAACCAACACAACAAAAAAAGAATCAGCAAAATTGGACCACCCGTTCAGGCGTGACCACGTGAAATGGGGATTCATTTTTGTATATATAGATTATCATTTACTCTAGTAAAATATCTAGGTTTATTTGTTCAAAAATTCTTTAAATAAAAAATAATGGAAGATATTTCTGTTCCTTCTGGCCTGCTTTAAGTAAAATATAACTAGAATATTTATGTTTCCTTTTTGACAAAAATCACAAAATAATTGATTTAGTTATTTTTGTTCAAAAGTGTCTTTATTATTACAGTCTGTGTGTCTAGTCAGTTACAATTTAGTCGCAGGACATTACTTTTCATTTTTAACTTTTTACATGTAATGTACAGACGTATTGTGTGTACATCTTGTGCAAAAAGTTCAATCCAACTTGTCACGTTCGTCGCCAACCTTGTCAAATAACAAAGTACTCCGTATCGAACTCGACATCCCTTTCGCCTCGCCAGAGGACCCTCAGGAAATCGACTGTATCCACAGGAAAGGTACAGTAGAACGTGACAAGTCGGATTGTTTCCCGAGCTCAGACTTAATTCGTGATCTGGTCGAGGTTGCTGGTGGAAACTAACAAGCAGACCTGACAAGTAATATTGTATTGCGAGCTCAAACTTTATTCGGCATCTGGTCGCGGTTGCGGACGATGGGAATGGTCGTTAGACTTGTCACATGAGAGGGCCGTGACAAATTGGACAGTTTTCGAGCTCGAATTTTATTCGTGATCTGATCATGGTTGTAGGCGGTGAGATAATTTGTTTGGCTTGAATGTGAATTCAACATTACTTAGAGTACTTCCCACCACAACACATACGTGGGTTCCGCGAAATTATCACAAGAAAGGCTTAATCAACATCATTGATAAATATTTCAAGTTTATTTACACCAGAGGTTCCCAAACTTTTTTCATCTAAAGCTCAATTTGCAAATTAGTTACTTTATAGCGCTTCCTTTTTTTACCTTAATATCTCCACAATATATTATTCTTGACTGTAGTTTAATAAAACCTGTTCAATTAAATTTAATCTAATCTAGACTTTTTTTTACCAGAAAGAGCTACAATAATATTGCTTCATTTTCAATATTTTAAAAGTTTTTATACACTTCTCCTAAATAAACTAAGGCTAAGAACTCACGGAGCGGTTTCCACCCGGGCCTCCGCGGTCGTGAAACTGCGGTTTTATTTGAAAACTAACGAGATCGGTAATTTCTGCGGTCACACAGCCATCGCGATTGAAATCGTCGTTCGCAAACTTGTACGATTCTACCGGAGCACAGACGAGTATTTCAATTAAAAACCCGATCAAAAGTCGAATAGTCGAAATTTGTTATATTACTTTACAACTACGGTGTTGTGAAATCCCAATAGCTATATCATCACTTAACGGAAATTTTGACCTCTCCACCAATCGTAGCAGCAGTCAGAACCCAGTCGTTTGTCTTTCTTCTCGCCACTACAGCTAAAACGTGATCACAAATTTGCATTTAATTAACATAAAAGTGTATAGTGAAATTGTGTGAAAACCATTATGGAAATCTTAGTCGAAATCTGCTTTTATAAAAGTTTTATTTTACGTTTTCTATTCCAGAATCTCAATGATGTCGATAGAAATGACTAAAAATTACTCTATGAGATCAAAAAAGAATGTTCAGACAGAAAAAAATACCAAAAGATTGAGTTTTTAGAAAATTGTTTTTGAGTAATCACGAAATGCCCTGAAAATAAACAAGGCTCATTGAGAAGTGCCAATTATCATTAAATATCAATTTAAGCCAAAGTGGACAGCCGCCAGTAACAAGGAAGACCGCTTCTTGACAAAAAATTAAAAATGGCCAAATAATTTTATAACACTGCCGGCCGTCCAACTAAATAATTCAAAGAAATGAGCGATCACGCAAGTGGCGCAAAACAAAGGATTTGATGAAACAAATACTTTGAAGACTCTCTTCTCTTCTTCTCTACTCTTTGAAGAGTTAAACTATGCAGCCCAAATGAGTTAACGTGCTGCAGGAAATGGTAAAGCGGCTAAAGTTATGAAAGATATTACTTTAACGCCAAAAAGAGCCAAAAAGTTATAATTCAACACAGAATGTGGTATTCAAAAAGCATACACAATCAAAAGCATTATCTATTTTCGTGGAAGCTTATTTGACAAGAAAAGAATACGAAGTTATACAAACTCCAAACATGTGCTGAAATAAATTTACGTCTACATTGAAAGTACGATAGTTGTTAAACTATTACCCTGGGATTTTTTTTCCTTTTATGGAGCTATCACACAAAGGCTATAGAAAAGATTTCCGTTAAAAAAATTAAAAAAAAAATAATTTTCAATATGTTATGAACAATTTAAAAATAAATAAGTAAGTATAAGTATCTTCACGCCCATATCCCCGAAGAGGTAGGCAGAGGCACAACCAGGGCACCCACGACTAGCCAAAGATACTAAGTCCCACAATGTAATAGGTGGCAAGCCCATCGCCAACCGGGCACATATCCTATCCCGAGCACTTTGACAAAGCTTTCGAGCCCAAATTTGGGTCCGCGCGTACCAAGTGCGAAGCGATCACCACTGGAGTGATCGCACCGATGGCAAAAGACGAATTACACAACGAGCTAAAAGAATGCAATTTTTTGAGCATTTCAACACATACATCAAACAGACATGATGTGAAATTGGCTGCGATTTTTGTTAGGTACCTGAGAGAGGTACAACTTTGAAGTTACTCTAACTTAGTTAGATGTTTGTCTGGGCGGCGCATTGTAGGAAGTTGTGCTCATGTAGTGTCCATCACTTGGTGTTTTGGTTGTGGCAGGTATACTAAATTTAATCCACCGGCAGCATCATTAATTTTTGTAATTATAGACGAAAATAAATAATAAAAAAACATATGTCCGTTGTGCGTTATTAGCTTAAGATGTTGATCCAAGATAACACTTTAATTGGAACTTTTTTGCACTTCTTTTGAGATTTTACATTTTTTCGATTGTAAATCACCATAACAGAATGTAAAAATATTATAAATGAGCGATTGCTACCAAATATTGCATTTTTTTTACACCGTATTCAAATTAAAGTTTTAGACCTCTGTAACTTTTTTAACACAGCGTTTAAAGCCTTGCTGCCACACTAACAATGAATGTACATCAAATAACCTTTATAACGATATATGTTTCATGGCTATTGCTTATTTGGACCAATTTGACCATCCATCTTCAAAAGAGTTCTGTGAAGAATCTGACGTTGAGTACGAAAAATTAGTGGAACATGGAAATACTAGATTTCTGTCTTTGGAAATCCTGCAGCTATACGAAAGCCTGAAATCTTATTTTCTTGCTAAAGTAAACTCACATTGCGACAGTTCGTCACAACAGAAATTAGAGCACTTTACTTTTGGTTTTTTCACGGACAGTTAAATGTTTTCAACAAGACCATTGAGTCTATGGAGAAGACTAACTCAACTGCGACTGATGTAAGTATGAAGTTGGCAAAGTTTAAAACGAATCTTCAAATCAGGATGGAAAACAAATTTCTTCGACGATCAGCTAAACTGTTAAATAAATTGAAAGATTCCATAAATGTCATGAGTGACGTTCACGTTTTTTATGAGCGCTGCATTTCGTATTTAGAATTGTGGGAAAAGAGCTTCGACGGTGATGAATATTTTGAGTGGGTTTACTTGAAAAATGGGGTCAACTGGACAGAAATCGAAAAACAGCAGAAAATATAAATAAAATGAAAAAACTTTAATCGAAAACCCAAATAATTATTGATGAGCTATTGGCGAGGTGTAATTGGCAAAAGGCTTCTTCAAAAATTGTAATGAAGCTAGTTACTCCGGAAAATGGGTCTATCCACCTATTTTCACAAGCAGCATATTGAGGTGCCAAATTAAAAAAATGTGGAATTTGCTTTGTTGTACTTCAGCCCCAGTAGAAAGAATTTCTTTACAGATGAAATAAATGTGGTCTGAATATCGGGGACAAATGGAAGAATGCATTGTAGAAGCCTTGCTTACGTGCAAACTCGACGTGAAAATGTCATGCAGTGAATTTTATCATAACATTAAGCACGACAAAAAGATCCTAAGTGCATTCTAGTTAAAAATATAAAGCAAGCGAAAGCGAATAATAATACTGGGCAAATTATAATGTTGTTTATATCAATTCATTATAGCAAACATACATTTTTTTTATTTCTAATAAGAAATATATTAAAGTTTTGTATGTTGTAAGTATGTTTTAGTCCTTATTGACTCTAAGTGCATTTGAAAAATGAAAAACACAAATTAAGCGACAAGCAATACGAAATTGAGCGTCTTCATATTTTGCGTCCCGGTTTAGCTCTTCGTATTTATGGTAAGCCTACTTATAACTAAATATTTTGTCACCAAAGGATAAGAGACGTTCACATAAGACAAACAGGTGTAAGCAAACACATGTGGAAAGTACACATTTAATTAATTCACTCATTGAGTCATTCAGGACAAGACAATCTCATTACTCTTCGAGAGATAATCCTAACTGCAGATATTTAGATTAAGAGTTTTCAGTGATTAAAATGCATCAATTATTTTTGAAAAGTTACCAAATTCAGGTTTCATATATAGTAATTTAGTATTTAAAACACAAAAGTTTCAAATACACCACATGATTTCAAACCTACATGTTACCTACCCAAAACCTACATACCTACACAAAAACTACATAATATGTGGTCCACTATTTCTTATGTCTTTTTAATTACTCATTTATGTTTGAGTAACAAATATTGTATTTCTACTTATTTTCTTAGTGTTTCTATTTCTTGTAAAATTATATCCTATCCTAATCAGATTTTTGTAAATAGCTCTTCAATTAGCATCCAATCAACCAGTCGGGAGAATAGTTCTCGAGGCATGTGAAGACGAAACGCAGTAAAGGCGCGTGGTGGAGTACTACGTGGAAATGCAGCATACTCTCGTGTACATTAGAGATGCCACGAATAGCGATTTGGCGGAATACCGAACATTCGGCTTAATACTTGGCCCTAGCTCCTAATAAACGGCGGCAGAATATTCGGCAAATGATGTGCATTTCGAGCGCGACACGTTACGACTTCTCTCGATCACTTCGTGCGGGAGTGACAGAGAGGGCGTATTTGTTTCATTTCCATGCGCGGGGCAATATATTCATAGTGACGTGACTAGCCGTAAAAAATGTACTAGCAAAACGATATTTGGCGTTTTGCAGTCGACGATATTCTTTATGATGTCAGATGTCAAATGATTTATTATATGGTCAATTGTCATTTGTGGGTTGAGCTAAATACTTGTGTCGATTAATTTTCGTATATTTGTGCTCCATAACTTTTTGTATCATGTTATATTCTTCGTGAATGAAAAGAACAACTTTGGTTTTTAAATACAATTTATTTCCTTTAAATATTTATAAAGGAGGCGTTAAATACTTATTGAAGACTTCTTGAGATGTTATCTAGTCTGAAGCTAATATACGAATTAGTA
The DNA here is from genome assembly GCA_002245475.1 of Calephelis virginiensis. NCBI lineage: Eukaryota > Metazoa > Arthropoda > Insecta > Lepidoptera > Riodinidae > Calephelis > Calephelis virginiensis. The sequence goes on from NJDC01004412.1 coordinate 47,403, forward strand.
GTACTAGTTTCGATCCACTTTTTATATCATAAGTCGCTGCAATGAGAACAACGAGGTCTCATGTCAGCTTTTGAGGAAGTTTTAGAGATTAAGTACACGTAAGGTCTCTTATCCGTATGTAGAATAACACAATAACTATTAAATGAAATATTAGGCACCCTAATAAGTTTGTTGTTGAGTACGTTGAAATAAAGGAAGAGTCCCTTGTAGTGTAGATCATAAAAATTATAAAATATTTTATATTTGAGTGTGCTTTCAATAAGTTCCTTGTATTAAATATAAAATATTATGTTTGAGTCCTCTGAATGAGTTCCTTGTATTTTGGTAATAAGCAATCCTAAAACAATGCTTTCTTATAAATCATAAGGTAATGTTTAAATTAGGTGTCAAAATAATGGGAAGTTATGGATTACACATGTAAGATAAACTATGCGTGTAATAATCCAATAGTACCTAATATAAGGAATAGTACATAGCGGTGTATAACAGTCTCAATTTACCGAGACGTGTTATAAGAGATGAGTACTAGGCTGTGTAAGTTTGCTTTTGCGACAGGATGCTATTTTAAACAAATTTCACAATTATGAGAGAAGATTGTTTCTATTAACTGTGTTCTTCATTATTAACTGTATTGTTCAATTCAGCCGAAATAGAAAATTTGTTTGGAAAGTAAAGAGCGTACAATTATAGAAATGACAACCCAACTTGCCATAACTTTGTATCTACTTTTCAATCTTCATTGATTACAGGGTTTATAAAATTTCACCAACCATCTTTAAACTGCGAAAAAGATGAAGCAAATTCGCTGCTAAAGTATTAAATGCTATTTAGTATGCGAAAAGAAAAATAAGAGCGAGGTGAAGCAAATCACGTCTGTTTAGGAAAATAACTAGTTTCCCTAGATGCAAGGCGAGAAAGATTCTATTCTATTCTTCTTTTCTGTTGGCTTTCTCGTTGGTACGGATTCTGCCAATATCACGTCAGTCATGGGAGTGACACATTAATATGTTGTCCAGTAACATTAGGATGAGAACTATTTTTGAGTAATCTAAAACAGAACAGACACAACACATTGTTAATTCTAAGGGAAACACAGTATTATTAGAATATGGTTAATAACATATATTACGCAAAACTCACGCGGCCACTCCCACCGGAATCTCCCATAACTACAACACCCCACCCAGCACGCCACCCGCCGTCAAAAGACAGGCCGTGGCAACACCTACCCCTGCCCCTCAGGCAGCCAAGTCCCAGGCTTCGGCCGCCCCTCAGGCGACCGTCACCCACCCAGCCACCCAGAGCGACGTCGAGATGGCCACATCTCCGAGCTCAAAGATCCCTCCGCTTATCATTCATGATAAGACGAAGTGGAATGATCTGTCCCAGGCGTTTCACGCCAAAAACATTAACTACACCCACGCTCGATCCACGAGCGAAGGTATAAAAGTAGTCGTCCCGACGACTACCGATCATCGCCGATTCACGGCCTTACTTAGAGAACGGAGCGTAAGCTTTCACACTTACGCTCTCGCGGACGAACGTCAGCTCCGCGTAGTCGTCCGCGGTCTCCCCAAGGAACTTCCGGTCTCGGAAATAGAGGCCGACCTTGTCAATAAAAACCTCCCCGTGCGCAACGTACACAGGATGTACAACGCACGCAATAAAAAACAGTATGACATGGTTCTTGTCGTACTGGACAACACAGAAACAGGTAAGGCGATATTTAATATCTCCTGCATCCTCGGCCTCTCCGGCCTTTCAATCGAAAAGCCGTATTCCAGCGGCGTCCCAGGGCAGTGTCACAACTGCGAGAATTACGGGCACTCGGCCCGGTTCTGTAATGCGCGTCCCAGGTGCGTCAAGTGCCTGGGCGATCACGGTACAGAAGACTGTACCAGGCTCAAACGCGACCAACTAAGTTTGGCCCCTCCGGCCGAGCCCGTTTGCTGCGTCAACTGCGAGGCCGCCGGCCATCCTGCGAACTATCGCGGATGTCCCAAGGCCCCACAGCGACGCAGACGCGGGCCTCGCCCGCGACCTGTCCGCCAATTTAGGCAACAAAAACCCCCTAAGGCCTCTCCACAACATGAGAGGAGACAGGAGATACCGGCACTCCTGTCACTGCCCTTGGGCCCTCCACCTCCTCCGCCAGCAAATGCTTGGGTCAAGCCCCCAAGTATGGCTCGCAAACCTGTAGCCAAGGCTACTCCCGCGCCCCAAAAGGCGACACCTGCGCCCCAAAAGGCGATTCCCAAGCCTGCAAAGGCCCCCCACAACCCGGCCCCTAAGGCCTCCCCTCCACCTTCTAAAGTCGGTCCTGGTGAGTTCGAGGCCGATCTCGCTCTGATCACGGAGCTAGCTAACGCCATCGACCCGGACGAAGTATCGGACTTCGCCCGGGAACTCAGAGTGACGCCTCCCGAGCGTCACATCTTTATTATTGCAAGGCACGCAGCCTTGATAAAATAAATCAGGAAGTTTTCCAACTCCCAAAACCTAAATGGATAGGACACCCGGACGTGTGAAACCGTACTCCCTTTCGATAGCGTCGTTTAACGCATCCGGCTTAGCTCGGCAAAAAAATGAAGTACGGGAGTTTGTAAAAACACATAATATAGACATACTCCTAGTACAAGAGATCTTCCTTAAACCTTGTAAGCGTGATCCTAAAATCGCGAATTACAATCTCATTAGGAACGATAGAATGGGTAACCTAGGCGGCACCTTAATCTATTATAAAAGATGTTTACAAATAGCCCCCCTAGATCCTCCGCAGCTGGAGAACCTAGAGGTGTCAGTATGTCAGGTGGGTATGACTGGACATAGGTCCATCATACTAGCATCAGCTTATCTCAGCGGAAACAAAACCCTGTTGGAGAGGGACCTAGAAACCATCTTCAACATGGGTGAGTCAGTGTTCCTAGCAAGCGACCTAAACAGTAAGAACGTTCATTGGCGATTCCAGCGGAATAACGCCAACGGCCTCGCACTGAATGTTATTGCTGATAGGTTAGACCTCATCTTGGTAGCTCCCTCCGAGCCTACTAGATACCCATCCATAGACGTGGATTATCATATCCATCACAATCCCAATGTATTAGACCTAGCACTG
>NJDC01004416.1:0-17363 GCA_002245475.1 Calephelis virginiensis
GAAAATTTTATAAATCATACTGCATAATATAAAACTACTTAAAAACATTGGTTATTAAATTATTTTTTCGCGCCAGTGAAGGAGCGGTTTAGATCCGCGAAACCTTTCTTTAATTTTAGTGGCCCCACACAAGCGGCGAGGCTCAGACGCTCCGCTTTATACAATTTCCATAGTTTGCTGGTAGTAGGAGAGAACACATTTCCACGCAGAAGGAAAATATATACCAACAATTTTACAGAGAATTTGTTCAACTGTTTCATGACTTCACTTATTTTCACACATTTTGTATCTAGTTGTTGCTAGCTGTTTTACTATTAAATTGCCCAAAAGTGAGCTACTGACCAAACCATCAGACAGAGACAGGCAAGAAATTCTCACCAAATAACCCGGCAATGGTTACATCCAGCAGCAAGAAATCAAGGCAAGGGTTCCACCACCCATGTACTTTCCATTTACTCTCCTGCTGGATAAGGCTAAGAAACGACCGTATCTAGAGTTCATTGTTATTACTGGTGCGTCTTTACTTTCCTGTCCGCACCTTAAGCCATGTGCAATAAGAAGCTTATATATCCTCCAACATGGAGCAAGACAGCGATAAGCACTAAAGCACTAGTTAATAGGTAAGGTACTAATCTGGGCAATTTTTTACACGGTACCCATCAATACTATTATTAGTATTTCTATTTCATTTTTTAAAGGTAAAAAAGCGAATTCAAAGTTATCTTTTCCCCGTGTTGGTCCGGACCAAGGAGCCCGGGCTCCTTTGTAGAATAGACCATCTGCCTTTTTTGCCAGGCAGCTCGTAAAAGGTGAGCATAGGCTCACCGTCACTCACACCGTGACATCTGACTAGGTGGTAGAGTTTAGCAGCGACTCGCCCGGATTGGTATCACCGCCTTATCTATTCCTGCCGCCATAACGTCATGTCGTGCTCCAGTTCGGAGGGTAAAGTAGCCGATTAACTTGTTTTTGCTCGAGGCCTAACATCCCGGCCTTAGGTTGGCAATGCACCATTACTACCTTTGGTGTCTCTAGGCGGTGTGAATTTCTTAACATCAGGAAATCCGTCTACTTGTTAGCCTTCCAATATCATAAAAAAAAATCTCTCTTCCTAATAACTTTAGCCCGGTAATGTAATTTTACAATACCGTGGCTTTATTTAGATTCTATTAATGGATTTTGCTTTAATTACATAATTTTTAATGTATACATGTATGTATATATGTAGGTATATATTTCTGGGTGTGGTGTTTACTATATTGATTGCTGTATCTACTTTTGGGTTTTATCCAAGGGCAATACCGAGCTTTGAAACCGACGTATTTGTATGAAAAGAGTTTAGAATATGGAGAAGGCTAGGCAGCTATGCATGAATCATGACATTTGACACTCAATATTCTCTGCCAATCCTGAAAGAGACTTGGTGTGAAGATATCTATGTATGTGTATCTATTTAAGTTTTTTTTTTTTGTATAAGTATGGCTGGCTAACACCCGTAACACAAGCATATTATATTGCTTACTTTGGAAATAGACCAATTTGAGTAATATTATTTATTACATACAGGTTATTATCGCCTCTGTGTTATAGATCCGGTGTAGGACTTGACTGCATAAGTTCTCGAGTTCGATACCCGGGTCGGCCAACTAATTGTTTCTTTCTCTTGTTGTTCTCTCAATTTTCGGTTAAATACAACGCTGCCGGGGATCAGATACCTGCCCGGTTCGCGATAGGCTTGCAACCTGTCACATCGTGCAGCTTAGTGTTTTCGACTATTCGTGGGTGCCTAGATTGTCGGTTTTAAGATATGAGTGTGAAGATACCATTTTTGTTATATTCATCTAACGGTACTAATAATTTATCTAAAATTACACCATTTATCATTACGTAGTTTCTATTATTTAATGTTAAGCCATTTTTGCTATTTAATAATAATGTAGTAGTTTAGGGCCTTCAAAAACATATTTTAAATTTTATTAACGGCTTTAGGAAAGTCCCAAATATTATCTTCTACTAGTAGCCTCTTATAGCTTCACAAGGATGAGCAAACTTCTATGTTGTTATACATATAAGCCTTCCTTTTTAATTATTCTCTCTATTAAAAAAACTGCATCAAAATCCGTTACAGAGTTTTAAATATCTAAACATACATAATAACAAACAGCGAAATGCGACGTTTATACCATACTAGCGGCCGGCCCCGGCTTTGCACGGTTATGAAATATACATATAAACCTTTCTCTTCAATTTTTTTATCTATTAAAAAAAACACATCAAAATCCGTTGCGTAGTTTTAAAGATTTAAGCATACAAAGGGACATAGGGACAGAGGAAGCGAGTTTGTTTTATACTATGAAGTGAGTAGCAGCTCAGAAAGGTTTATATTATCTTAATATATATAAATTACATGTCTCGTTGTTTGTCCGCGATGGACTCGCGATGGATGGACCGCGATTTTTATCAAATTTGTACGTCTTGTGCAGTTTGATTCAACTTGAAAGATAGGACAGCTTTCACCTCAATTTATGATAAAAAAAATAGCATCCGAGCGAAGCCGGAACAGGCAGCTAGTATGTATATAAATCTTTCTCTTGAATCACTCGACTTTCTATTAATAAAACTGCAACCAAATTAAAATCTGAGCATGCATACGGAAATATAGGTAGAGCTACTTTGTTTTATATTATGTAGCGATAGTGATTTGTTATATGCGTCTACAGCGTAAAGAAAGATGGTTTAAAGTGCGTGTTGCATTATTTTTCCCAGCACTGATTCCATTATATGATGTACAGACGTATCTTTCTATTACTTAATAATATACATAATATAGCATTTTGGGCCTTCATAAAATCTGGTTATAAATTTTTAATAAAGTTTCAGCGTAAGACGCAAATATTATCCACTAGGAGCCCCAATTCCGTCTATACGACTGAGCTGAACGTGTCCATTTACATAAATCAGAGGGTGCCGACTGTCGGGATAAATCTCTGGAGTAAACAACTTCGTCAAACTGATCCTAAGCTAAGGATTTTTTGCTGAAAAGTTAACAGATGTTACAGATGAGGTTTTGATATACAGCCAGATGATACATGAGAATATTTTTATGGTATAGAATAGTATCCTCACACCCATATCCCAGTAGAGTTAGGCAGGAGCACAACCAGAGCACTCACGACTAGCCGAAGACAATAAAGTCCCATAATATGATAGGTGGCAAGCCTATCGCCAACCGGGCACATTTTTTTAGAAAATTAGAAAAATCCAATTTAATTTTTGTTGCCCGACCCGGGATTCGAAACCGGGACTTCATACTGACTGCAAATACAAATTTGTATAACTGACATTTAAAAATTATATCGAATTAACCCCTAAAACTTATGTATCCCTTCTACGCAAAGGATTTGACATAAAAATAAATAAGGAAGTAAGTAAGTATCTTCATGCCCATATCCCCGAAGAGGTAGGCACAGGCACACCAGGGCACCAACGACTAGCCGAAGATACTAAGTCCCAGAATGTGATAGCTGGCAAGCCTATCGCCAGCCGGGCACATATCCAATCCTGAACAACATTTTTATTAGAAAAATGGAAAATCGAAATTTTCTTTTTGTTGCGCGTCTGGGGAATCAAGCCGCTAGACCACATATGTGATTTTACCTTTTTGCTGGTAGCTGTATTTTGTGGAATATTTCTAAATTACCACCAGCGGGTGATAGTACCATCACATCCTGTCTTCGTCACCATATACTAGTGACTTCGAATAACAAGTATCACCCGAAATGAAAAGATAAATAAATGTTTTTTTAAAAAAAGCAACGTCAATCCTTTTTAACCCCCGACGCAAAACGAGGAGTGTTATACGTTTGACATGTCTGTATGTGTAAATCTGTCTGCAGCATCGTAGGTCTTCAGTGGGTGAATGGATTTTGATGCGGTCTTTTTTAATTGAAAGCTGACGTTGTCTTATTTGTAAAAATTAAAATTGATATTTAACGCTCTATAGATATTTATTCCACTTTTGAACATATTATATAAAGTATTTTCACGCCCATATCTCTTAAGGGGTAGGCAGAGGTACAACCAGGGTACCCTCGACTAGCCGAAGACACAAAGTCCCACGATGAGATAGGTGGCAAGCCTATCTCCAACCGGGCACATATCCAATCCCGAGCAACATTTTTTTTATTAGAAAATTGGAAAACCCAAATTTTCTTTTTGTTTCCCGACCGGGGATTCGAACCCGGGACCTCACACAGTCAAGTCCAACACCTGAACCGCTATACCACAGAGGCAATGAACATATTATAAGATAACAGTTAAAACACTGACGACAGCTGGTACAACTGAGTTGGTACGATGATAGAGCTGAAAGACAGGAGACGTAACCCCGGAATACCTGCTGGCAAACCCATTAATTTCGGACTCATTTGATTCGTCTTGACAAGATCTGTTCGTGTTTTTATTTCGAGGATTTGATGACAGGATCTGATGAAATAACTGGGAGGTGGCTGATGAATTATAGTTTGAATGTTGGCTGTTTTTCCACGTGTTAGTCCGAAATCCTTTGCAGAATAGACCTTCCTGTCAGGCAGCTCGTAAAAGGCGAGCATAGGCTTAGCGTCACCAACACCGTGACATCCTACTAGGTGGTAGAGTTTCACAACTACTCGCTCGGATTGGTAGCACAGGCGGTGCTACCAATCCGCTTATTCCTGCCGCTATAATGTCCAATGTTTGTCGTTGACGTGTTCCGGTTTGGAGGGTTAGGTAGCCGGTAAACTTACTTTTGCTCGAGGCCTAACATCGGTAACATCCTTGGGTTAGCAACATACCATTACCACCTTTGGTGTCTCTAGGCGGCGTGAATTGCTCACCATCAGGAAATTCGTCTGCTTGTTTGCCTTCAATTATCATAAAAAAATCTTTGCTGTTTATCTAAAGAACATCAAAACCTCTCGTGTTGTGGGTTAGATGTGTGTATGTGCGTGCGTATGAGAGTGTGAGTGTGTGGGTGCGAGTGCGTGTGCACGTGCATGTCCCTGTGTGTGTTTCCGTGTGCATGGGCATGTGTGTGCGAAGGTATAGACCGTTTGTCGGATGTTCACTGAAAATTTTCAATTTTAAGATTATGCACTATATGAATACAGATTCAATAACATAAACATATTCTGTATAAAATAATAAAAATAATGGTAGTTCGTTAGCATATATCTGAATTTTATTCATGAAACAGTAAAACTAACGATAATCCAAAATATTATTTCACATTGAAACATAAACGCAGTCGCATATTTAATGGGAAGTATTTTACAATTCAATTGAGCTGGATTAATCACTTGTTCCCGGTCTCGGCGTTTCCCTCGAGGTAAATGGGGGTAAACTTGGGATTAAGCATACCTTTTTTGTGTCTGAAATTATATCATTGTTTGATATTTATCGCCTTTGGGCTAGAAGTTCTGCTAGCGGTTACCGCTGACCACATGAGGTCCCGCATTCCATTCCTGGGTGGGGCAACTCAAATTGAATTACACAAATGCCTGGATGACAATATGTTTTACCACTGTCACATCGAGGTGCTAAGTCACTTTTATTTGTGTCACTGCATTCTCTTTCTAGGGATATGGGCTTGAAGATACTTCATTGTTTTTTATGTTATAAAATAGGAAATAAGCTTAAGACTCGCCCAATAACTCGCCATAAATTAGTTTTCTCTGCCCAAGATGATAAACACTGATAAGTTGTTGCTGTTGTAATATTTAAAAAAAAGAGTAAAATTGCGAGTATGCAGACAGCTCTTCTTATAGTAGGAAAAACACTATAGATGTTACTGGGGCATCGCTATCAATTAATTATAAGAATTTTACGAAAAGGTACAGGTTTAACAAGTAGCTGATCTGGATTCTTGTTATCTAAATGTCATTGCTTTTATAGTTGTGTTCGGTGCCGAAGGGTTGGTAGCCAGTAGACAACTAGTAGAGAGCGACTCACCAGTACCATTAATGGTCTCACAGTACGACAAATGAATGGACGATTATCTCTTACTATTAGGACAACTGTTTGTTCACTGTATAACGGAAAAAACAAAAATAAAATGAAAAAATGGCCAGAATAATTAAGCGCAGTGTAATTAAGCACATTGCGATTAGATAATTCTTTCTTCGAAAAACAGCAAACGGTTCCGAATTGGTTCCGCAAAAATTTTATCATGATCCGACTAGTTGTTTTTGAGTTATACTTAATAATACGTTAAAAAGCTTATTTTATGCCCGCTTCCAATATTCAAGAAACGAGTTGTTTTGACTACGGATGGTAGCATTTTGTACGATATCTAAGATTGCTACAACGGTTGCTCGTTTTCGACAGTTAGCTCTAAACATTTATAAAAATATACTTTTGAAAAACTATGAATGGTTAAACTAACGAGTTATGTTTAATTGGTTATATGACCTCATCAATGACTATTAAAACCAGTTGGCTACATTGACTGATTAAAAGTTAATCTCCTTGCAGTATAGAGTTTAAACATATTTTGAAGCCGCTGTATACGCTTACGTCTCATGGGGCCCTGAGTGAAATTAGATTGCTTCCTGCGGGTTCCAAATTAACATAAGGACAAAAGAGGTCCCGGTCTCTTATTATTTGTACGAAAATTGCGTACAAAACAGATTGGAAGGAAAGAATAAAAATGCAAAAGAAATCGGTGGCATTTTAGGGTTAACGTTTTCAAGCTTTAACTAATTATCATTTACAAGCATAAAACAATAAAAGTATCTTCACGTCCATATCCCCTAAGAGGTAGGCAGAGACACGACCAGGGCACCCACGACTAGCCAAAGAAACTAAAGTCCCGCAATGTGATAGGTGGCAAGCCTATCGCTAACCGGACACAAATCCTATCCCGAGCAACATTTTTTTTATAAGGAAATTGAAAAAAAAAACATTCTTTCCTTTTGATGCCCGACCCAGGAATCGAACTCGGGACCTCATGAAGCCAAGTCCAACACCTGAACGGCTAGAGCACGAGAATTTTAAGTACAAATATCAATACAACATTCAAAAGTACAAACCGTATCCGTAATAAATCCTGCGCTGAAAACTTTTATAATATAAATAAAAGAGTTTCGAAAGGAATTCTGCGAAAACTCGCCGTAAACGGAGTCGATTCATTCCAATATCCCTACAATAAATTTCTCTGTCTGTCAGTGTTTGACTTGTTAACGAAATATCCTAACTTGACGTAAATAATGTCAAATAGAGTAGATATTCTGTCTTTTCGCTTTACATATTTGTATTAACAGTAAGGCTGCGATTCCTCCATAGACGAGCGAAGATGAGTAGCGAGATATGTATTTGCAATAGCCAATATAATCGGTATCAATAGAGCTGTGCTGACCGAGGTAAGCTAAATTAAGCGATTCTATTGGATCTTCACAAACACATCCCTTGCTACGCATTTTCTCACGTCTCTTGTGGAAACGCAGCCTAAGGACTATGTACGTGTTGCTGGGAAAGGTGAAGCCCATTTACATATTCCTGGGTTAAGTATTAAACACTGTGTGATCTTTTGCAGAGGGTTATATCAACTAATATTCGACAGCTTAAAACGTTAAAAAATATAACTTAAGGACATGCAAACGGCCCATGTAAAAATAATCTGTGGTCTAGCGGTTCAGTTGTTGGACTTGACTGCATGAGGTCCCGGGTTCGAATCCCGGGTCGGGCAACAAAAAGAAAATTTGGTTTTTCCAATTTTCTAATAAAAAAATGTTACTCGGGATTGGATATGTGCCCGGATAGGATTGCCACCTATCGATCGATCCCCGGGTCGGGCAACAAAAAAAATGTATATTTTCAATTTTCTAGCAAAAATAACGTAGCCTGCGATTGGGTATGTGCCCGATTGGCGATAGCTTTGCCACCCATCACATTGTGGGACTTAGTGTCTTCGGCTAGTCGTGGGTGCCCTGGTTGTCCCTCTGCCTACCGCTTGCATGGCATGGCATGAAGATACTTTTTAAAATATTTTTCAAAACAGTAATAAATGCTATGTATTGTAAAAGTAAAGTGTCTTCACGCCCATATTCCCGAAGGGGTAGATAGGGGGGGTGGAAGGGGATCGAACCGGTATCTCAAGAAGTCAAGTCGGACGCTAGACCACTAGACCACAGGGGCGATAACTCGTATTGTATGTAGCTTATAGCTTGAGTCAACATTTAGAATACCTATAATCAAGGAAAAAATTTTACTCACATAATCAAGAAAGTCACTGCAAAATGTAAAGTTGACACAATCTACAGACTAAAAGTATCTTCACGCCCATATCCCCGAAGAGGTAGGCAGAGGTACAACCAAGGCACCCACGACTAGCCGAAGACACTAAGTCTCACAATGTGATAGGTGGCAAGCCTATCGCCAACCGGGCACATTTCCAATTCCGACCAACATTTTTTTTATTAGAAAATTGGAAAAATTCAATTTTCTTTTTGTTGGCCGACCCGGGATTCGAACCCAGGACCTCATGCAGTCAAGTCCAACACCCGGACCGCAAGACCACAGAGGCGATATCTACAGACTACCGCTAGTAAATTGATTCGTCGACGAGATTTGCTCCTCTAATATAATTGACGCACAGTAAAAATGGAAAACCCGACTCTCATTATTTCAATAACACATTTTTGATTACTCTTTTTTCTAAAGATAGCTAATGACTCCGAGATGATCCCACATTAATTTTATCAGTATCTCACTTGTAGTTTTAATCTCGATTTGATAATTATTTATTAAAAGACAGTTGACGATTCTGAGATAGTTATACATATTTTATCAACACAAGTGGTCGCCCAGTGGTAGAAATTCGACCGTAATAAATTATAATAATTTGTTTATAAGAACGCCATCTTCATTTTTCAAGACCAACTACTTTGTTTCCAAACTGTATGATTATAGTTTGTGCACCATCTGTGATCTTTTATCGTTATCATCAATACATTTGTTTGTGTGTGTCTAATACATGGTAGTACGTGTAGTGTTTTAATTTTTGAATTAATGCACTTTATAAACATTATCATTAAAAATATTAGCGTTCTGCACTTCTCCTACACATAAACTATAAGTGTGCCAAATTTCATACTCCTTTTCATTTTCGTAAAAAGGGGTCCAAAGTTTTTGTTTCACGTTTTAATATTATGATTCTATTAGTTAAACATTATTATCTTAAAATCCATAAGACGAAACTTGATAAAAATGGGACCACCTAGGAATCATGAGTGCCTAAATACGTCGACCAACCGCGAGGCTCGGGTTCAATTTCGACGGGGGCGGGCATTTAGATTTCTGCATTTCCGGGTCTGGGTATTTATTAAATTTAATCTGGTATCTATTTAAGTATTTCTATGTATTAGTATCGTTGACTGACACCCATAACACAAGCAAATAATTTGCTTACTTCGGGGCTAGACTTTATTTGTGTGACTTGTCCAGGGGTATTTATTTTTTTATCATAACCTTTCCAAAAATTATTTATAAAATCAGTTCGCTATCCTTGCATGTTGGTTTTATAAGAAGGCATGCATGCATTCATAATAAGGTCACATAACCTCCTTTTCTGAAGTCAAAACATTTCATATACATATTCCCAATCCCTTATAACTAAATAAAATAAGTAATGTAAATAAAAAAACATTTATCTTTAATTTAAAATGGCATTTTTTATATACTACAAGTAAATATCTAAAAACAATTTGCATTGTATTTTATGGGATGCATTTGCATATTAAATAAAAAGAAAGAAAGGTGCGTCTGGACTTTTACTTTCACTGACTTCTGGTAGAGTTCAATTATTTACAAGACGTATACAATCGCTAGCGAATAACTAAAAGTCTATTAGTCAAAACCTGATAAAAATGGGACCATCTTGGAATCATGACCTTATAACCTTTCCAAAAAAGAGTTATCAAAATCAGTTCGAGTTTCAAAGGCATCCATACAATCATAATAGGGTCAGACATACAACCTCCTTTTACCGAAGTCATTTAAAAATGGTTCATATACATATTCCCAATCCCTCATTACTAAAAATCTATTAAACAAAACCTGATAAAAATGGACCATCTTGGAATCATGAACTTATAACCTTTCCAAAAAAGAGTTATCAAAATCAGTTCGAGTTTCAAAGGCATCCATACAATCATAATAGGGTCAGACGTACAACCTCCTTTTACCGAAGTCATTTAAAAATGGTTCATATACATATTTCCAATCCCTCATTACTAAAAATCTATTAGTCAAAACCTGATAAAAATGGGACCATTTTGGAATCATGACCTTATAACCTTTCCAAAAAAGAGTTATCAAAATCACTTCGAGTTTCAAAGGCATACATGCAATCATAGGGTCATACATACAACCTCCTTTTACCGAAGTCATTTAAAAATGGTACATATACATATTTCCAATCCCTCATTACTAAAAATCTATTAGTCAAAACCTGATAAAAAATGGGACCATTTTGGAATCATGACCTTATAACCTTTCCAAAAAAGAGTTATCAAAATCACTTCGAGTTTCAAAGGCATACATGCAATCATAGGGTCATACATACAACCTCTTTTTACCGAAGTCATTTAAAAATGGTTCATATACATATTTCCAATCCCTCATTACTAAAAATCTATTAGTCAAAACCTGATAAAAATGGGACCATTTTGGAATCATGACCTTATAACCTTTCCAAAAAAGAGTTATCAAAATCAGTTCGAGTTTCAGAGGCATACATGCAATCATAGGGTCATACATACAACCTCCTTTTGCCGAAGTCATTTAAAATGGTTCATATACATATTCCCAATCCCTTATTACTAAAAATCTATTAGTCAAAATCTGATAAAAAACGGACCATCTTGGAATCATGACCTTATAACCATTCCAAAAAAGAGTTATCAAAATCACTTCGAGTTTCAAAGGCATACATGCAATCATAGGGTCATACATACAACCTCCTTTTACCGAAGTAATTTAAAAATGGTTCATATACATATTCCCAATCTCTCATTACTAAAAATCTATTAGTCAAAACCTGATAAAAATGGACCATCTTGGAATCATGACCTTATAAACTTACCAAAAAAGAGTTATCAAAATCAGTTCGAGTTTCAAAGGCATCCATACAATCATAATAGGGTCAGATATACAACCTCCTTTTGCCGCTTCGCTTGAAAATGGTTTATATATTTTCTAAAGTGTAAACACAATCAATCCTTCATAACAACTACCTCCATATCTCCCAGTTAACGATGAAATGAGCCATTTGGATTCCCGTCACGAGGGTACACGTGTCCCCAATCGATGGGCCTGTGTTTTTGAGACACCGCTAGAATTTTTATGTGTCACACGGCATGGCGCTTTTGCGAAGTTACTGTCGAATAAAAAGGATATAAATTTTACTCGTTTTGTAATTAGAAAACATTGGGTAAAGTTCATTTTTACTGATAAATATTTCAGGGCTGAATGTTATCTATAGATAAAAATGAATCCCAATTTTGCCTGTTCGTCGCAAGTTAACTGAAGGTATGGACCAATTTTCCTAAATATTTTTTGTTGTGTTGGTTAAAGAGATTTTACCTTCTCTTTAAAAGAACCTCCTAGCACCAGGCAAATGGGAAAATAATACTTTACTCTTTTTCATACAATCTGTTAGTAGCTGTCGATGTTAGCGATACAAAGTTTGTCAAGTCTGCTAGTTATTTATACAAATAAAGCAAATACAAATTTGCATAACTGACATTTAAAAATTATAACGAATTAACCCCTAAAACTTATGTATCCCTTCTACGCAAAGGATTTGACATAAAAATAAATAAGGAAGTAAGTAAGTATCTTCACGCCCATATCCCCGAAGAGGTAGACACAGGCAAACCAGGGCACCAACGACTAGCCGAAGATACTAAAGTCCCACAATGTGATAGGTGGCAAGCCTATCGCCAACCGGGCACATATCCTATCCCGAGCAACATTTTTTTTATTAGAAATTTGGAAAAACCCAATTTCCTTTTTGTTGCCCTACCCGGGATTCGAACCCGGGACATCGAGCAGTCAAGTCCAACACCCGGACCGCTAGACCCCAGAGATATATATATGTATATATATATTTTTTGTTTTAGGATATAATTACCAACACTAATTACACATCCACGCACTCACACCTACGCAATACACACACGCTTACACATATGAACACACATACGCACACCCACACACACGGACACGCAATTCACACACGCTTACACATGAAGCCACATGCGCACACACGCACACGCACACACATACACGCACGCACACACGCACACACACACACACTCACACACACACACACACACACACGCAAGCAAGTTGTGCATTCGTGGTTGGTATTATTTAAGTTTTAAATTTCAATCTCTTATAAACAGGTTTAAACAATATGTTTTCTTTCATCTTAACATATATTCACCTATGTTTAATGTTTGCCTATTGTAAGAGAGAAATAAATTTATTATTATTCTTATTCTTATTTATTGTAAACCAATTATATTAAGTATAAAAATGAATTACTTTTAATCTATTTTGTTATATACTTTTCTGTAGCAACAATTATTGACAGGATAATGTTTAAACGAGAAAAGAAAAACAATATTCATAGTTAAGACCAGGCAAGGTCTGTCAGATCAGCTAGTAAATATTTTAAGCTTAATAACTGCAAAAACCCGACTTCGATTTTAATAACCAGATCATCACAAAAATTGAGTATTTTCTTAAATTTTCCTGTGTTCCATAATAACATCCTACTACTTCGAAAGAATGCTCTTTCAAAGAAAAAGAGAATTTTAAAAATCAGTTCAGTAATAACGGTAAAATTGATTGACATATTTAAAAAACTAAAGAAGTCGAAAATCTCAACTTTTTTTAAAAGTCGGCTAAAAATTTACGATACCGCCAAACACAGAAGCCAATTATTGCATATGTATAGAATATTTCGTAATAATCTAAAATACATAAAAATTTTCACGCCAAGTCCTTTGCGGGTTAGGCAGTGAGTATCAGTGCCAAAACTCATGATCCTGGTAGACCTGTCTGGCTTCCTCCACATTCATTAATAACCCTTTTCATACAAACGCGCTGGTTTCAGAGACTCTTGGCATCACTCTCTGACAATATCTGAGCGATTTGACCATGGAATATCAACCTTGGTCTCTCAGACCTACATCCGTGCACACTTTTTTCATGATAATGGAAGGCAAACAAGCAGACGGTTATTCTCAATGGTAAGAAATTCACGCCGCTTAGAGACACCAAAGATGGTAATGGTGTGTTGTTGTTGTACGCATTAACGTTAGGTCGGCAGGAATAGGTAAGGCGGTGGTACCAATCCTACGAGTCGCTGCGAAACTTTACTATCTGGTATGATGTCATGATGTTAGTGACGATAAGCCTATGCTTGCCTTTTAGAAGCTGCCTGGCAGGAAGGCAGATGGTCTATTCTGCAAAGGAGCCCGGACCAACACGGGTAAAACTTGAATTGTGTACCTGTTTGTAAATATTTCGTCTGATACCTATCTATAATTATCATCGACGTAAACAAGCTTGTAAAACATTAATCTTGGCCTACAAAGTTGGATAAATACCTTTTGTTTACCACAAAATAACACCATAAAAGAAAACAAATATTTACAACATAAAGAGGGGTCCGTATAAATCATTAGGGTCAGCAGGAAGCCCATTAAGCTGCGCCATCTCCTGAAAACCATTTGCCCATGAAACTACATATTTGGGGTTCGAACCTATAATTTTCCGGTCCTCTGCGTTATCACTATTTTAGATACCTATCAATTAATTGAAGTTATATCAGAATGTTTTATTGCACAGGCTTTTTGTATGGATTTACGCGTTTGCCTGTTTTGTTGTTTATACAAGCAATCACTTCCATATTTGCTTAGTTAATTTTAGTTTTTATAGTAAAACAAGGATTAACTAAAATAACTGAAATTTTAGTTTTTTTTAGTTTTAACTGCTTGTAATCAATTAGTGTTGTATAAATGTTATTTTTTTGTCGAATTTTTTTTTAACATCCCACGTATTTTTGTGGTCATTACCCATGGCAAACTTTAAGAAAATGCTTACTGGTATTGAGTTCGTCTTTTCTATCTATCTAGTGTATCTAGTGTTTAAGTGCAATAAAGGGTTAAAATAAAATAAATGAGTTATTCTTAAGAAAACTAGCTTACTTACCTACATTTTAAACAATTTTAGAAGGAGAAATATGTAAGGCTCAGTCACAAATCTGAACATGAAATCTGAAATCTTATCAACATTTTCATTAGACCTTCAAGAAAAGAGCGTACTCATTCCTTAAAGGTTGGCAACGCATCTGTAATACTCCTGGTGTTGCGGTTGTCTGTGGGCGGCTGTGATCACTTTCCATTAGGTGAGCCACTTGCTAGTTTGCATCCTCTTCTATAAAAAAAAGAGTACGAGTAGAAGTACTACACTAAAGTACTTAGTAAAGTATTTGTTAATAATTAAGGTATGACAGCAAGAGTGAGCAACATGATGGATCCCCATCCTCGCAAGTTGTATAGGATCCTACCACCAGTGGTACTGTTGGCGGAAACTAAAGTAAATCATGAGGGTCATCTCCTCACAAAGAGGTAGCAGAGGTACAACCAGTGCACTTATGACTAGTCGAAGATACTAATCCCTCAATGCGATATGTAGTAAGCCTTTCGCCAATCGGCCACATATCTAATCTCGGGCAACTTCGTTTTTATTAGAAAATTGAATATATACATTTTCTATTTTTTTTTATTCCGACCCGGGAATCGGACCCACTAAGTCATGTTGGTGGTGGTTGGTGGTAGTTGGTGAGCCTACCGCCAACTGGGCACACGTCTAACCCTGAACAACTTTATTTTTATTAGAAAATTGAAAACACAATTAGTTTGCATTTTCAAATTACCATTCTGTTGCTGATTATCCAATAAGCCTATGCTTGCCGTTTAGAAACTTCTAGACAAAGAGACTGATGATCTATTCTACACAATGTCCCCGAACCAACATGTTCAATAAGTTATGACTTATTTGTAAGTTTTTTTTATAACATTGGAAGTCAAACAAGCAGACGGATTTCCTGATAGTAAGGAATTCCCGCCGCCTAAAGACACCAAAGCTGGAAATGGTGCGTTGCCAACCAAAGGCCGGGATGTTAGGTCTCAAATAAAAGTAAGTTTACCGGCTACCTTACCCTCCGAACCGGAACACGTCATGACGTTATGGCGTCAGGAATAGGTAAGGCAGTGGTACCAATCCGGGTGAGTCGCAGCGAAACTCTACCACCTAGCCAAATGTCACAGTGTTAGTGACGGCAAGCCTCTGCTCGCTTTTTACGAGCTGCCTAGCACAGGAAGGCAGATGGTCTATTCTACAAAGGATCCCGGACCAACACGGGGAAAAGTAAACTTTTAGGTAAATTAATCTCCATATTTTTTAAATAAAGAAACATTTGTACTGTTTTACGTATCACTTAATTTATTATTTTGTAAATAACCTACCGGTTTCGCTTATATCAACATCTTCAGTGCTAAAACTTAAACTGCTTTAAAATTAAAAAAAAAATTTACCCTGTTGATGCTGTATAAGCGAAACCGGTAGGCAATTTACAAAATAATAAATTATAAGTGATACGTAAAACAGTACAAGTGTTTCTTTGTTTAAAAATATGAATATTTGGAAGTTTTTCCAAGCGCCGACGATGGGAAACATCAAATAAATTGATCTCTTTCTAAACTAAACGACTTTCAAACTTTAGAGTCAAAAAGAGATAACCCAGCTACAAAAGCTAAAGAAATTCTAAGTGGTATATTGCCTCATCATGCTAAAATGATAACATTTAGTTAGACATTATCATAATCATTCAAAAAAAGTAAAAGACATTATCATAATCATTCAATTTCAATTTATCCAAAGTTCCTCTTCTTTCAAAATTGATCAGTTCAGTTCCTGTTGCCACCTCCGTGGTCTAGCGGTCCAAGTGTTGGACTTGACTGCATGAGGTCCTAGGTTCGATTCCGGGTCGGACAACAAAAATGAAATATGTTTTTTCCAATTTTCTAATAAAAAGACATTGCTCGGTATTGGATATGTGCCCGGTTGGCGATAGGCTTGTCACCTATCACATTGCGGGACCTAAGTGTCTTCGGCTAGTCGTGGTTCCCTGGTTGTGTTGTGGATATGGGCGTGAAGTTACTTTTTTTTCAGTCCATGTTATAATTGGGGTCAGAATATATCTGACTGCAGCTACTGAATGCGCAGCCTTTTACCTTTCATCTTCACACAATACATTTTCATTTCCAAAAAGCACCACTTCTTGCTTCTGATGGCATTCAGAAACATTTTCAATAAACAACAATTGAAAAACATGACTCCAGTTAATGTTATTAAATAGCTGCTATTTCAAAACTCGTAACTTGACGATTTTTTGCACTTGACTAAAAACTTGCTTGTTGAGATTAACCGACGAATATTAATTTATAACATTGTATCGAACACCTCGTTGGTTGAAGGGTTTGCATGCATGCCTTATTACGTTTGTTTCTCTTGGCATTACTGTATGGCACTACTAGTAGTGTCACGGGTATTTTTATTTCCCTTAGCACTACTATTTTAATGGCTGATAAGTCTTATAAATTTAAATTCCCCTGGATTACTACATTGCCCATGACACTACTAAAGCAATAAATAAAATAATGTTAATATCAAAATAAATAATGGTTTGAAAAACTGAAGAAAACGCTTTTATATCTATCTGAAACAAAAAATAGAAAATAATGTTTTCTTCAAGATAAAAAAATACAGGAATAAAAAAATATTGGCGAGAAGTATGCTCGTCCGATATCTGCCAGTTAACTGAACTGCAATTCTGGCAGGAAAAATGCGTACTGGAAATCGGGATAAGGCCGTACCGGTTCGTCATTGTTGGTAAATGCAAGTACAAAATACTGACCAACACGAACAAGTTTCGATTCCCGACGGAGCCAGGCATTTGTGTGATGAATATCTATGTGTCTGCATGTTTTGTTTTGTCTTTATTCAATTTATTCTGGTATCTATTTAAATATTTCTTCATATTAGTATACTTAATTGACTAATACCTATAACTTGAGCATATAATGTTTTACTTGGGGATTACATTCAGTTGATTTAATTTGTTCAGGGACATTTATTAATAACATACATATATACATATCTTCACGCCAAGTCCCTTACGGGGTAGGCAGAGAGTATCGAGTGCCAGACCTCACGATCCTGACAAACCTGTCTTGCTTCCTTCACATTCA
>NJDC01004416.1:18986-33832 GCA_002245475.1 Calephelis virginiensis
GTCAAACGTCGGTCACCCAGTACGAGATCACAAATTTTATCGATGTTTTCTTTCGTGGTCGAGGATGTAGGCCTTCCACTCCTAGGGTCATCTTTAATGCTCTCACGATCGCGCTTAAACTCAGTTACCCACATCTTGACACTGGAATACGATGGAGCAGACTCCCCCAAAGTGCTCACCATATCTTGATGGATGTCTTTTGGTGATAGGCGTTTTTTATTGAGGTACTTAATGACTGCACGGTGTTCAATTTTCTCCATGATTGAAAAATGCGTCAGATTGCTTCAAAGAAATAATCACAGAAAATTTTATATTGTGCAGTATCGGAATAAAACTGCGCACAATAAATCAATATGACACATACTAACAGATGACGGTAGATTTTAATAAGATGTCATAGCTCCATGTAGGTTAGGCCACGAACTTTTGGATCCACCCTCGTAGATAAATAGTTTGCACATAGATAAGATAGTTTTATACCTTAAGCAATAGTTTTATACCTCAAGCACTAGCATAAATAACACTTTATTTTTCAGGAAAATCAGAGCAAACATAATCCTAAATCATCTAATAATCAACGATACATGTGAACGGCCCAATATTACGTTTTTTATAGACGGGGTTGACATTGCGGAGGGTTCAGGAAATATGGTCCAATAAGGCAGGGCCATAAACGTCGACTCACACTTGCACCACATCCAAGCTGAATTGTCGGTGGAATTTTTCCAACATTTTTGTGATACTTCTTAGATAGAGGCGTTTTAAGAATGTGTTTTGGTGACAAAATATCGACTTATAGCACGATAAGTTATATATTGTTCCCTTTTTAGAAAATGGAGGGAATATACACACTCCTGTTGTTTTATGTTAATCGATATCTCCGTCATTTCTTAAGTGATTTCAAAAATCCTTTTGTATTTGTAAGAGCGTACTTTCCAAGTAGTCCCAATAGCACCATTTCAGGATCCCAATGGCATAATTTCACGATGAAGATGATGATGGAATCCTATATTTGTATGATATTGAAAGGTAAACAAGCACACGGATTTCCTGTAGTAAGAAATTTACGCCGACTAGAGACACCATCAATGCTAATGGTGCTGGGCCAACCTGAGGCCGGAATGTTATCCTTCGAGCAAAAGTAAGTTTACCGGCTAACGTACCCTCCAAAGCATAACACCTGAACGGCAAGCACTGACGTTATGGCGGTAGAAATAAGTAAGGTGGTGGTACCAATCCAAGCGAGTCGCTGCGAAACTGTAGGATGTCACGGTGCTAGTGACGGTAAACCTATGCTCGCCTTTTACGAGCTACCTGACAGGAAAGCAAATGGTCTATTCTGCAAAGGAGCCCGGACCAACACGGGGGCAATCAACGAAAATGATTAATTATGTATTTTGAAGATTTACTTTTTAAAATCGAAATCGGGTTTTTGAAGTTTTACGAGGTTTAAATTATTAAGAACGTATAAAAAATTGTTCGTTTACTACCTGCGCTTTGTTGGAGGTTTTATATGCTTAATATGACTGACTGTACTAGTTCAAAAATATATTAATTTTATTATATTAATTTATAATGTTACATTTCTAGATTATTCCATAAGCAAGCGATGGATTACATATTTTTTCGTAATAGGAACTTAGCATTCTGATTTCTTGATGATAACAATTTAACTATCTCCTAAACGTCTAAACTGGTACGTCAACCTTATGTTGTGAAGTTTAGCCACTCATAGTAGAAGATCCGAACCTAAAACGACTTCTACCGATCTGATAATAGAATGAAACATATTTTGTAAATAAATTTAGTATGTTAGAAATCATATCACAAATGAGTTGCCCTAAAAGAAACAGGCAAGAATAATTTAATTATTTTTTAAATAATGATAATTTAACTAATCCGATGTGTTTCAGATTATATCTCGACGTTTTTGTAATAAAACATCGTACCTACATGTTTATATACATTTTAACGATTCCGTGAAAGTAACTGGCATCGACATACTTGTTTATACATTGCAAACCAGATAAATAATAACAACCCAAGCTCTGCAAATTCTATATCTTTCGCAATTAAAGTTAGGATAACATTTTTTTATCATCATAAATTTGCAAGTTTTAATGAAAAAAAAAACATTTTATAAAAAAATAATAAAACAATATTTTTAAGATTTTTAGGAAACTCATTTCTAATAAATTTTGTAATAACCTAAAATGATCACAAAATATGTTTCATCCTTTCTTTAGCTCCGTGAATGTCGACATAGGTTTGGATCTTAGACTATTACGTAAAGAACTTTTTTACGTTTTACGTTTTTACGTAAATAAGTTAAGAACACGTCAGTAGCGGTAGCCGGTAGACAGTTATATTTAGCAATAGGTATTAACCTTATAGTAGAAACACATACCCGATTTAAATGGCCAATTAAAACTGATTATTTGATTCTAATGAATAATTCCGAACTCGTGTGCTAAAACTGCCAAACCCACACCCGACCATTGTTCAGGAGAACGTGTTCGCCGATACTGCTGTCACTATAAACAATTAGTATTTATGCTATAGTTTACCTATTATTTGCATAATTTCAATTTGCTTGTAATATGTAGATGCAATAATAAAAAAAATATTCAACATAAATTATTTTTATACTAGCTGCTACCTGCGGCTTCGTCCGCGTTTTCACAGAAACCCGGTGTGCGATCGGGATTAAAAATAGCCTATATGTTAATCCAGGTCACAATCTATCTGTCTTCCAAATTTCAGACAAATCCGTTCAGCCATTCGAGCGTGAAAGAGTAACAAACATCCATACATCCATACTTACAAACTTTCGCATTTATAATATTAATAGGATATCCAAGCCCGAGCAACATTTTTTTAATAAGAAAATTGGAAAAACCAATTTTTTTTTGCCGGACCCGGGAATCGAAACCGGGACCTTATGCAGTCAACTTGGACCGCTAGACCACATAGGATGATTTATTGTTCGATGTTGGATTACTTTGTAAATTAATTATTTATACAATGGTGATCTATATATATGGCAACAGGAATAAGTATGAAGTGGTACAGATCCAAGCGGGTTGTCGTAAAACCTCCTAGTAATATTACATTTAAAAAAAATATTTACGAGTACCTTTTTAGTAATAAAAAGCATCTCGTCAACTTCTATGAAAAGTATTAAACCTTTTATAGAGAAAAGTTTACGACTTTCACATTCATAAAGCACTAAAGAGACAATGCAAGAAAATTATTGTATCCTAACAAAATAAATGGGGCGCGGAGAACGTACCGCTGGTATTACATCCGGCTTGTTGCCGACGGAGCCGCGTCCTAGGCGGAGAGCCAAGTCACTTTAGCTTTCGGTAAATTAGCTTTTGTTGCAGATATTTATGACTTTGTGCACATTTTTTCAAAAGCTTTTAAAAGTTAGCAGATTTAAAAGATATTTCTTTTTTGCTTTTAATTAACTTTTCAAGTTATGATTCAGTCCATATTTTAAATACAAGTTTTGTAAGGACAAAATGTTGAATAGTAGTAATATTATGCGCATCGGCTGTATTCGTCAAGCTTCGGAAATCTGAATGTATTTTAAAGACATCTATCTATATATAGGGTTGTTACCACATAATTAATCATTTTGCTTAAACTTAGATTAAGTCAGCCCATTTAAAAAAAAAGCATAAACTGTAAAAAGAGTAATAAGTGTAAAGTCGAAGCGCATAATTTAAATAGTAGTACTATACAAATGATTGTTAGTTTCTTTTTGACGTTATAAAGACTAAACTGATTAATATGGAATGGCATGTAAAATGTTATAAATATTTTTGGTTTGACTTTCAAAATTTATATTAATTAAGAATTTAAGTAATATTTTTTTTAGTAAAAAATACAGTTTTAGCAATTTGCTAAGCACAAAACTCGTAAACATTAGGACCAATCTGTCATCTATGCATGTTTTTACTATAGAATTACTTACTAAAATAATAGGAAAATTGTAAAAATAACACTTCAGTTTTTGCGATGCAAACTCACATTTTTTAATAATATGTTATAAGAGATAGGTACATAAAACAGTACAAATGTTTCTTCATTTAAAATATGAATATTTTGAAGTTTCACCAAGCGCCGACGATGGAAAACATAAAAAAAACTATAAGTATCTGTTAGTATCTCAATATAATAAGTTACGGTAAAATAAAATATCTGAAATAAAAAATCGAAACACTTTTCGTACTCGGTTCTTTGCAAAAATCATCAAGTAGAAGTTATCGCTCAAGTTTGCCAGCAAGTTGGCCGTCACATCCGATATTATATCGCGGGACACGCTCCCCATTTTTCAAATAATGGGAAGCTTGTCGGAGATTGGATGGAGCTGCTATTGCTATTTTGAGCACGAATTTTGCATACGTTTTAGTTTCAAGTAGATTTTATTTAGCTGATGCTTTCAACGGCTTTACCGAAGCTCCCCTATGCGATAGTCCATGTACGATGTAATATTTAACGTGGATACATGAAAAGTATTTTCCACTCTATGGTTATTGCCGACATGTGATTCAGAAATGTGTTCAATGGAACATGGGGTGAAATCTATACATCTTTAAACATAAAGGCAATGTCCGGACTAAAATAACACCTAGCTTGAGTGTTTGATGATAGATGTTTATAGTTTAGTGACTTATTTTTTATACTTACTTAGGGTGTCATTTCATAAATATTTTTTTGAAATTTATCCCCTGAAGGTATAAAGTTTAAAGTGAATGTGTAAGGAAATTTGAATGTAATTTCCTGTGATTTGTAATTTAAAATAAAATATCACATCTGTAGTCTAGCGGTCTGGCGTCGAACTTCATTTCACGAGATCCTGGATTCTATCCTCTGGTCGGGCAACAAAAAAAATAGAAAACGTAATTTTCTAATAATCAATAACGTTGCCTGGAATTGGATATGAGCCCGGTTGGCGATAGGCTTGCCACCTATCACATTGTGAAACTTAGTGTCTTCGGCTAGTCTTGGGTACACTGGTTATGCCTCTGCCTACCCTTTCGTGGATATGGGCGTGATGATACTTTGAAGATGTTAAAATGGTATTTGTCATTTAAAACAAATGAAATTGAGTATTTTAAATTTATTAATCTTAAATAACAACTTGAAGGATATTAAATTCAAATTTCCTTACATCTTCACTTTAAACTTTACAACTTCAGGGGATAAATTTCGATGATATAACTATATCATGAAGATATAAACTTCTTTTAGAAGTTACGCTCCTAACGAAAACTCACTCGAAAAACCTATTATAGTTAACCTAAGATAAAAATAAAACACAAATAAAAAGTCGCCTCTCGCTAGCAATTCAGTTGTTGGTTATGTCATGCAGTTAGCATGAGGTCCCGGTTTGGAATCCCGGGTCTGGCACCAAAAAGAAAATTGGGTTTTTCTAATTTCCTAAAAAAATTTTGCTCGGGATTGGATATGTGCCCGGTTTGCGATAGGCTTGCCACGTATCACATTGTGGGACGTAGTGTTTTCGGCTAGTCGTGGGTGCCATGGTTGTGTTTATGCCTACCTCTTCGGGAAATTGGCTTTGAAGATGCTTCTTCTTCTTCTTCTAAAAAGTAATGTATCAAATAAAATTAAAAATATGTAGTGAGGGAATGGGAGTTTTTTTAGCAAGATTTGTTTTATCTGGTTCTTTCTTTTTCAGTTAAGCAAAATAAAAAAAGGTTAGTTTGTCTGGAAAATAGGCGTCTAAAAGATTCTGAGCTAACAATGTTTTATACTTATGAAAAACGAGTTAAACTAACTTCGACCTGGATTTTAAATTTGAAAATACTTTTGAATTTTAACGATAGTCTATTATTATTGGTATCTCTATGCTCGTATTTGCCGAAGTGGTAGGCAGAGGTACAATTAGGACAGCCACGACTAGCCCAAGGTACTTAATTCTAAAATGTTGTGTGGGAAGGATATCGTCAATCAAGCGCTTATCCCATCCCGTTAAATGTGTTTTTTTATAAAAACATTGAAATAATACATTTGTTGTTGCTTAACCCTGGGGTTGAACCAGGGACATTATGAAGTCCAGTCCAACAACGGATCATTAGACCACAAAGGGAATTAGTGAAAAATATTTGTCTTTATTTAAAGAAAGTCATGTTAGTTATACTCAGTTTAGAGCGCTTTCATATAAAAAATTAAAAAAAAAATAAGTTTGCTATGTTTTTTATTCGCCCAAATTATATGACACTAGTTGCTTTATATCTGAATGTCTTTAGACTTACTTTTAAACTGTACGGGTTATAACTTTTCAAGTAAACTTTATACAAAATTCGGGTTTGCAATGCATCTACTCGTATCGAAGGGTCCTACGTAAACTGGTACAAGCAGCAAAATGTCACTAACGTTTTTATGGCATCATTCGTACTTAAATAACCAAAAAAATAACTAAAATTATTAACGCAGTTTTTTTTCTAAAGGATTCAAGTATACCATTTCAAAATTTCAATTATGTACGTTGTATAATGTTAAAGTTACACGCATTGAAACATACAAATCGCTCTCCTGTAAAGTTGTGTAACTGCATTTGTACCAGTTTACGTAGGACCCGTCGATATGGAAGTCCCTCCTCTTATTACGTAGTATTTATATACTCTTTGGTTATACTATTTATACCTCAAGAACCGCGGAACCGATTTGGTTTACATTAATGAAAAGGTTGCTTAAAATCAAGGGATGGACATAGATACTTTTTATCCTGTTCTACTGTGAGTCTAGGAAAATTAGGAGAAACATTTTAATTTTTCCCATTCAAATTGAATGAATGGAACTAATTTCTTTTTTTTTATTAATCAGGCTTACCAATAGTTGTTACAATAATCTAATTTACACATATAAAAAATAATAAACAACCAATTGCACAACTTCTTACAGGTAAACACATTTAACTTTCTTTTACAACTATATAAACTATTCTTTCTAATAGATAGTAATATAAAAAAATCAGTGCTACTTTAAAGCATGAATAATCAAAAAATTTCACTTAATCATAAATAATTATTACCTTATAATAGATGTTCCAACACCATAGCTTCAGTGCTTGACTATGTCATGTTCCTAACTCATCTCAATTAACAGGCTTGAAGATACCAAATCCAAGTTCGCAACGCACCAAAAACATCTTCAGTGTTTTTTGCTAAATGTACTTCTGTATAAAAACGACTAAGCAGTCACTTAGTCGTAGTCGTCAGCATTAGCCGTCTTATACCATAAAATAAAAAAAACATTCAAAAATACACACTGTAGCATAAAACCTCAACCCAAACAAAAGCTTGTCATAGGGCTGTTAAAATAGTTTCTATGTACGGTTTTCCCTCGTATTTATCCGCCATTTCAACATGGAATGAAAATTTAAGTAATTGAATTCCGTCGGCCGCGCGGGGTCCCGGGTTCACTCGACACGGTTTGGGCGTTTCTCGAGCTTGTGTCACACATTGGACATGACAGCGTTGAGATTCATTTACCATGGAAACGTTATTTTGGTTTTAATGTTATTTCTAAGGAGATTTAACTTTGCCCGTAATGTTTTATTTATTGTATTTATGTGTAGTACAATAATATCGCGTCTGCTGTGGTTTGGCAGTCTAGTTGTTCATGAGGTCCTCAGTCCCCGAGTCGGTCAACTACAAGAAAATATATTTTATATTTTTTTTTATAAAACAACATGTTTTCGGCTAGTCGTGCGTAGCCTATGTTATATTTCTGAATAGTGCTTCGATGATAGATACAAGCGTGAAGATACTTTTTTAGTAGTATAACAGTAGATATTAAATTGATGTAGGAATATCCCTATCATATCCGTTATTCGCATAATCTACAAATATAGATTACTGGAATCACTTCTGTATTATGTTGCTCCGGTGTTAAAGTAGACAAAGCTAAATTCGATTTTTGGGTCTGGCAAATAATAATGTGTTCTTTTCTTTTAATCTGAAATGAGAAAATTTGCTACGCTTTCACAGTGAAACTGCTTTAACTATTTTGATAAAATTATAAATGCATTAAGTCAAAAAAACCGAGTTCAAACATAGGCTATATTTAAATAAAAACTCTTAATGTCTATCGTGAGGGACAAAATTTGTATGAAAATTATAAAGCCTATTTTGACAAAGTCGCGTGTAAATACCTAGTTTTTGCAGTTAAAACATCGTTGACACGGTATCACACTATGGAAGTAAATACGTCAGTCGAAGATGGCCTAGTTGCACCTCTGCCTACTCCTCCTTAGGATATGGTGCGTAAAAGCATTACTATATTATTCCATTAATACAATTAAACATGATGGTAGTGACTGCAATTTTCTATATTGGTAGCATAACTTTTTCTTTTCCGTCTTATCTTTAGTGCTTGCAATTGTCGTGTTCTGATTTGAATGGGAGGGTAATAGTTTAAAATTACACTTTTAGCCCTGTTTCAGTCTCCAGATGTAAAACAGCATTAATATAATTTGTTGTTTATAAGCAAAGTATATTTCAGTTACTACAGAATTACGACGTGTGACGTTCTTTCTCTAAATTTAGAGTTTTGAATCAACACAGGTATTATACTTGTGCTTTAGCTCAGCACTACTGCATAAAACGCAGAGCTGCTTCTTAAATTATTGTTCGAACGACAGCAACTTAAGCTTCATGCATCTGCGAAAGTCATCTGCAAGAGACAAAAGGTACAGATGTTAAAAACTTTTACTAAGTATGTTCGTGGTGTTATTCCCGGTATGGATGCTACATTATAAATACTTATCTATTTAAATATTAATAATGAAGTAAAGACTATTTATTTGCAAAATGTGTGTGCTTAAAAGTTGTTTCAAATATCCATAATGCTAAAATAGTCTATCATATTTTAGTATGAAAAAGCGAATTTCAATGAAATCTTTTGTTATTTGCTATTTATTTGCTTTTGCGTAATAAATGTAGAATTTAGTTAATATACAAAGGACAAAGGTGCATAATTTCGGAACCCTTTACAAAAATCCTGTTTTTGATAAGAAGATATCCTATGAATATAATTAGTTATGAGAGTGAAATAAGTCAAAATTACGATGTCAAAACTAGAAATTCAGCCGTCACATCAATTAACGTAGACTAAAGTAAGCAGCAGCTAATGTTATAGTCTGTATTACTTTGTTATAAAGACTTTATACCCATTTGAACCTTGGTGTACTTTAGTCTACGTTTATTTATAATAGCGCAGATCTATAAATGCTAAGATTAGAACTTTAAATGCCAACGAATAGGGTTATGTACTCTTAGTTGCTGGCGGCTTCTCTTTCTCTCTCATTAAAATGGGCGGAAGAAAAGACAAACAGCTTTCGATTTCTTTTTCGATACAATCTGATATTAATTGTCAATGCCATGTGATAAAAAGTTCTTCGGTACATTAATCCTGCTAATTACAGTAATAATAATGAATAATAATAAGAAATTATCTTTATTTCACGTAAACCTACAAGAGGCACTTGTGACGTGTCTATAATAATAAATCTACCACCGGATCGGAACGCGGTCGCACACTAAGAAGATCCGGCAAGAAACTCAGCGGGTTTGTCTTTTTTTTTCTTATTTTAAAATATGTTTACAATAATTTATGTAATGATACATTATATTTCTAAGAGATTGGCATGAGGAGCAATTAATCCCAACCGGTCTAATCAGCTAAATATTCAGCAATGTTATAATAACCCTTTTCATTTAACTTGCATTTAACACATTTCTTAAATTTATTAATTGGAAGTTCTTTCATATAATTGGGAAGTTTATTGTAGAACTGTACACAGTAGCTTATGAAAGAATGGCTCACTCTGTGGAGACGAGACTCATGCTTAGTAAGATAAGATTAGTACTATCAAAGCATCAATTGCAAAATCATTAACTAGAATCCCAGCATTACCATAGAAAAAGTCCCCCAGACAAGAAAGTTGGTGCTAACTCGCCGATGCGACGTCAGGTGCAGGTTATGGTCACGATGGAGCGATTATTTTTTCTTTTCTTGCACGCTGTATGAATATTGTAAGCTCAAAGTTTCGCATGTGGCGTACCCCGAGTATGTGATCTGCATAATGTAATATCGAAATGCGGTGCTACAAAATGTGTAGGTATTAACGTCGATTGCATAATCTATTTTATTTTTTTATTTATTTTTGTGGCATTGGAAGGCAAACAAGCAGAAGGATTTCCTGATGGTAAGAAATTCACTCCACCTAAAGACACCAAAGGTAGTAATGGTGCGTTACCAACCAGAAACCGAGATGTTAGGCCTCTAGCTAATTAAGTTGACCGTCTACTTTATTCTCCCAACTGGAACACGTCAACGGCAAGCACACTGACGTTATGAATAGGTAAGGCGGTGGTACCAATCTGGACGAGTTTCTGTGGAACTCTACCATCTAGTCAGTGTCATGGTGTTAGTAACGGTAAACTTATGCTCGTCTTTTACGAGATGCCTGGCAGAAAGGCAGATTGCAGGGCCTATTCTGCAAAGGAGCCCGGACCAACAAATCTTTGACGGAAAATATTTTATAGTATAAAAAAAGGATCGCACGTTAATACACATGCTTGTTACTAGTACACATGCTTGTTACCAGCTGCGCTGTTATGTGTATGTATGTATGTATATGTGTGTGTGTGTGTGTGTGTGTGTGTGTGTGTGTGTGTGTGTGTGTTAACCACGCGGGTAACGCCGCGTGCAACAGCTACTTTAGTGCTATTAATTTCACCTCAAATTTCTTTTCAAAGACATTAAATGTTTGCTACAGTGTTTCGTATGCAATAAGTCGCTCTCAACTTTCCGTCCTATTAAAGTTTTTTCCGTAATACGACACGTGTTGCCGAAACTCCTGATGACAGTTTGATGGGTTCCAAACGCAGTTTGTGTTGCGAATAATATATGAGTTTAGGATTAATACGTTCCATTTTTCAGAACAGTTTTGAAGTTAAATTTTAGCGTTGTTGAAAAGCAATTATTCCGTTACTTGTGGAACGTAATTTGACTCTTGACATTTACAATTATTGTTATATTTGTGTATGTTTTTGTTGTGCTCGAATTATCAAATGCAGTTTTTATTTTTAGCTAAGAACAATTAGTTAAAGTGTTATTTTGATAATTTTGTTGTACTACTAGATTTAGAAAGAATGAACAAACTTATTGCGAGCCCAATATGTGAGACGCTATTACACGTATTATTTAAATAATAAAAAAGCGGGACGTTAACTCTATTTTTCAACTGACGAAAAAAGGAGGAGTTTCTCAATTCGACCCGTATGTTTTTTTTGTATGTATGTCTCGATTATTCCAGTGTCTGTGAACGGATTTTCAAAATGTTTTTTTTAATTGAAAGCCTATACTCCCGCGGTGGTCCCATTATAATTTAGTCCAGGTGTACATTAGCATTCATGAGAAAACCACATATGTTCAAATTTTGAAGTCGGTTCTTTGCTGTTTTAATGCGTTTAAATTATATAATATGTTAATGCAAAACTAGTAACATAGTTTAAGAAGTCAACAGAACAACGTAAGTTGATAACTGTATGGGTATTAAAACAGAACCCAGGATTTTATTATCTTAGGTTTTAATTAAATTAATGTTTTAAAAAATCACTCGTTTGACCATTAACATTGGTTGCATAGTTAGACATTGTTTGCCACATCGTTCATTAAAAAAAAAATAAGTGTCAAAATTTAAATCCCTTTGTGTCGTGAACCAGTGAATGTCTGTCAAATGAGTATGGTAAAATTACAATTTTGAGAAACTAGTCAAGTGTTAGTAAATTTTTAATAAAAAAAAACAAAAACCCAGCGCCGTACACATTACTTCGACTCTGTGGTCTAGCGATTCAGTTGTTGGACTTGACTGCTTGAGGTCCCGGATTTGAATCTCGGGTCGGGCAACAAAAAGAAAATTGGATTTTTACAATTTTCTAATAAAAAAAAACGTTGCTCGGGATTGGAAATGTGCCCAATCGGCGATAGGCTTGCCACCTATCACATTGTGGGCTTAGTGTCTTCGGCTAGTCGTGGGTGCCTTGGTTGTGCCTCTGCCTACCTCTTCGGGGATATGGGCGTGAAGATACTACTACTAAAACAGTATAAAATAAATGTATTGTTTAAAACAAGTAGCTATATTTAAGTCTGTGAAAAGCGGGACATTATTGATCTATATCAGCGGGACAGACAACGTGACAATCCTTCTCAAATCGGAACGTATGGTTACATTATGTTTGACGTTATGAAGTTAGCTAGCTGTGTGTACTTCGTCCGTGTAGAATAGTTTTTCGTTGAAAATGTGATACCCCGTTAGTTCTTTGGAGTTGGTAATGTTGAATGAGTTGGTAATTCAAAAGAATTATTTAAATTTTTCATTAAAATCGGTTCAAAAGTTAAACCTTGACAGACAAATTTTCACGTGGAATATAAGTATGAATTTGCTACTTGTCATTTTGCCTGCATGTCATAAATATTTACTACTATCACATTGTGGGATTTAGTGTCTTTGGCTAGTCGTGGGAGCCCTGCTTATACCTCTGCCTACCCCTTCGGGGATATGAGCATGAAGGTACTTTTTTTACTTCACTTTTGTCCCGGCGAACTTCGTTCCACCCGTTCAGTTTGTATGGAAAAAAATTAAAATTTTGTTTTAATAGTTTCCTCGCAGTTCCCTTTTTCTTATCTTTTAAGCCTTCCCTGGACTTGAACAAATAATTCAAAACCAAAATTAGCCCAATCGGTTCAGTCGTTCTAGAGTTTTAGTGAACAAGCGAACAGTAATTGATTTATATATTTTTTTTATGTACTTAGGAAGCCGATCAAACAGTCGACTCAAAAGATTATTTTGTCTCCTGGGGCGGTTGGCTTTTTCAAGAAAACTTAACATTAATATTAAACTTAATAATAAATAAATCATTAATATTAAACTGGAAAATATTAAAAGTAAATATTTAAAACAAGTCCGGAAGGAATAATAATATTACATTTTCAGTATTATGTGTGAATATTTAAAAGGTTGACAAAGCAACAAAGAGACATAAATATCAAATTTACCGCCAGTCGCAGCCATCCTGTCACACGTTCAGTATTCCTGCCACCTTCATTATGTACAGATCATATTTCATGATGTTACGGCGTACCTAATACTAAGTTATTATGTGGGACAATGTATCTTTGAGCTAACCTGCTATTTCAGTTTATGTTATAATAAGATATGCCTAAAAACCATAAAAAACTTAGAGAAAGATGGTTTCGCCTCTGTTATCGTTTCTGTGGTTCAGCGGTTTAGCGTCAGACTTGACTTCTTGAGGTTTGATTCCCAAGTCAGGTAACAAAAAAATAAAAATGTGTAATTAATTTGCCGGGACTGGATAAGTGCCCGAGTTGCGATAAGATTACCACTTATAATATTGTAAGGCTTAGCGCCTCTTTAACAATGTCTAATTAAAGTTGTAATTAAGCTAACCGTTCAGTTAAGTTTTGAGTAAATGCAGAAAGCTATTTCACAATGCCTGAGTAACGTTACTGGGCAATTAAACCTGCCGGTAACTTACTTGTGAGCAAGAGTGTTAAGTATCTGCTTTAATCGACGATTAGTAAAGATTTTGTCATTTGTCCCAATTTGTCACTTGTCATTTATTGATACGTGAGCATTGAAGTTTGGTTATAAAAAGGTGTTATTAGATAATAATCTTTTTAGAAAGAACTAATTATGGATTTGGTAGATTTAATGGAAGACGAATTGGATGAAATAGACTATACTTCAAAGACGATGCCGAGTTTTACGAAATCGTGTTAATTGTTTCAATAACCTAGATGATACAGATTTTAGGGCAAGGTTTCGCCTTCCAAAATTAGCAGTCAGATATATTCATAGCCTAATAGAAAATCAAATACTAAAAGGTAAGAATACACAGTAAACCCTTCCTCCTTCTTAATTTAAGTACTTACTTTAAAAATGCTTTTGAATCGCTATTTTCATTGGTTATCGCATCAGTCACAAACCAAATACTGTGAACAGATGGACCAATTCTTCTTTTGTTCTGTTGATAATGTCTGGACAAAGTTACTATGTAAAAAAATCAATATTCATAGTAATGGCAGGACACTGTCTTGTCACGTCAGCTAGTACTTAATAAAAATGATATTTTCAACAGTGATAAATATACTTATTAACAGCTAGGTAGGTACCACTATTTTAATTAGTACTACGGCTCATCGTGGGTAGGCACTAGCAACCAGGGCTGGTTGTACTTTTGCCTATGTGCAAACGAGTTCACTGGCGGTGTTCCAGTTAGCTAAATGTTCCTTTGTACAGCGAAATACATCTTAGCTTCACCATAAATCTTTGCATACAATTACCAAAATGAACTTCATTTTATTCATATTGTACTAGGTAACCCATTCAAACTGTACATGTATTTCGCTGTCCAAAGGAACATTTAGTTAACTGGAACACCGCCAGTGAACTCGTTTGTACCTCAAACCTCAAACTGCAAGTCTCCCAAAAAAAATGTTTACGATATGGGCTTTTGATAAATGTCCTAGTGGCGAAAGATTGCCCTAAAGACAATAAAACTATGATACCTTTATGTCTGCTTGACGGTGCCAAATAACAGTAACTTTTTTTAAGATTTTGAAAGGCAAACAGACAGATTTCCTGATGTTAAGAAATTCACGGCGCGTAGGGACACCAAAGGTGGTAATGTTGCTATAAATTTTAAAGAAAGAAAAAATTTCGCCCCAGACAGGATTTGAACCTGTAACCTTTCGTCTCAAGCCGACGAGTGCTCTAACTAATTGAG
>NJDC01004416.1:34087-47503 GCA_002245475.1 Calephelis virginiensis
TTTGATAAATGTCCTAGTGGCGAAAGATTGCCCTAAAGACAATAAAACTATGATACCTTTATGTCTGCTTGACGGTGCCAAATAACGGTAACTTTTTTTAAGATTTTGAAAGGCAAACAAGCAGACGAATTTCCTGGTGGTAA
Source organism: Calephelis virginiensis (assembly GCA_002245475.1). NCBI lineage: Eukaryota > Metazoa > Arthropoda > Insecta > Lepidoptera > Riodinidae > Calephelis > Calephelis virginiensis. The sequence continues at coordinate 34,231 of NJDC01004416.1, forward strand.
GAAATTCACGGCGCGTAGGGAAACCAAAGGTGGTAATGTTGCTATAAATTTTAAAGAAAGAAAAAATTTCGCATTTGATGGGTACTCAGAATTGTGTATCTATAGGACATAACTACTCGCGTTAACGGGTTAGAAAGGAATTAAAAATTTCAATACGGGACTTGAATCCTCAGTAGCTCAATTGGTTAGAGGATTCATCGGCTTGAGATGAAAGGTTACAGGTTCAAATCCTGTCTGGGGCGAAATTTTTTCTTTCTTTAAAATTTATAGAAAATTTATCCCAAGCACAGGGCAAGTGCTAAAATAAAAATACGTTGTGGTAATGTTGCGTTACGAATCTAAAGCCGATGTCAGGCCTCCAGCAAAAGTAAGTATACCGGCTGCCTTACTCTCCGAGCTGGAATACGTCAACGGCAAGCACTGACGTTATAGCGGCAGGAATTGGTAAGGCGGTTGTACCAATCCGGGCGAGTCGCTGCGAAACTCTACCTCCTAGTCAGATGTAACGGAGTTAGTGACGGTAAGATTATGCTCGCTTTTACAAGCTGCCTGGCACAGGAAGGCAGATGGTATATTCTGCAAAGGATCCCGGACCGACACGGGGAAAAAGTTTAGTAAATGCTGTATATTAATGTTATTACTATAGACCTGGTAATAACATTACACCCTTCATGCAATTAATTGTCCAGATTACCTCAATATTTAACATTAACATGTGTATTTATAAGCGTTTATAGGTTCCCCCTGAAATTAATGGCGCCGCAGATGGGGCTGATGTTTGCGCCTATTATTGACTAATGTGTTGTGAATATTATTGATTTGGCCTTTGTGGTCCAGTGGTCGGGCTTGACTCTTTAGGTCCCCGGTTCGATCACCGAGTCAGACACCTAAAATAAATAAATATCCCTGGAAAAGTCACACAAATTGAATCTAACCCCAAAGTAAGCAAAATTTTATGCATATGCTATGGATGTTAGTCAACGATTCTAATACATAGAAGCCTCTGTGGTATTGCGATCCGGGTCGGGCAATTCAAAAATATAAAATTTGTATTTTTAATTTTCTAATAAAAATAATGTTGCCCGGGATTGGATCTGTGCCCGGTTAGCGATAGGCTTACTACCTATGACATAGTGGGACTTAGTGTCTTCGGCTAGTCGTGGGTGTCCTGGTTGTGCCTCTGCCTACCTCTTCGAGAATATGGGCATGAAGATACTTACTTACTTACCTGTTTATTTAGATAGAAATACTTGAATAGACCAGAATAAAAATAAACACCCAGACCCGGAAATGTAGACATCTAAATGTTCATCACACAAACACTTGCCACCGTCGGGAAATGAACCACAGCCACGCAGTTGGTGTACGTTAGGCGTGCACGTAAATTGTAACTTTTGTAAATTAAATGTCATATTCCTAGAGAAGGGCGTTGACACGCGGTACACAGTTTAATAATTTTGCGTTTGTCATCGATCACATTATTGAATTTAAGTTTTTATTCCTAATAAATGATTATATTATATGATTATAATCGCCTCTGTGGTCAAGCGGTCCGGGTGTTGGACTTGACTGCATGAGGTCCCGGGTTCGAATCCCGGGTCGGCCAACAAAAAGAAAATTGGATTTTTCCAATTTTCTAATAAAAAAATGTTGGTCGGGATTGGAGATGCGCCCGGTTGGCGATAGGCTTGCCACCTATCACATTGTGGGACTTAGTGTCTTCGGCTAGTCGTGGGTGCCTTGGTTGTACCTCTGCCTACCTCTTCGGGGATATGGGCGTTAAGATACTTTTTTTTTAATATATTTTTTTTATTTTATTCAATATATTTACAAAAGTTTTATACAGACATATGTTGCAAGGAACCCTAGTGGAGTAGTTATGTCAAAATACAATTTGCATGGTTAATTGAAGTAGTCCAGATACTGGCGTCTGGTGGCAGACCGCGTGGGTGTAATTAGTTCAGCCATTTACATCGCGCAATATCTTCTACATGCTCCAACTCTTAGTTGATTGCTTTGGAAACAAAGGACAGGATCCTTATACTCTACAGCTTATGCAAATTCAAAAACTCTTATCACACATATAATAATTAAGCGCAGTAAAACTGCAAAACCCAACTACAACTATTTAATTGGATACGATCCGATTTGCCATAGCAAATGGTTATGAAATTACTTTCCTTTTTTTTTATTTATTGATATACCATAAAATAAATACAACATACATATGTCTCCACAACCAAAAACTTTGTAAAGGTGTGACCTCTTCGCTATGACAATTTTTAAGTTTCAATTCAGTACACACACACATAAGCTGAATGTAGATATAGTTAGTTACAAATTAACTATATTTACATTTAGCTTCATTTCGCTACAATATTCAAAATACTAAGTTTACAGAACTATGTTTCTTTGTATTATACAATTATTTACATGTACCTACTTTTAGCGAATCATTCGTTGGACAAGGAACAAAATACAAATTGCGTGCCCACATGTAAACTTACAAATAACAGATTTTACGTGACATAAATTTTATCAATAACCTTTTTGTAGTTTTTGATATTGCATAAAATTTTCACTATAAAGTATAACTATAATATATCTTTATATATATCTTTATATAAATTAATTAATCTGTATATTTGTAAAAGAACACCCTACATATTTTCTCACAAATGCACAAAAAGTAGGCACAAGGGGTAGAAATGCTGAAAATTTATTTGTGCCCAAATGTAGATTAGCCATAAAAAAACGTATATTGTATATGTATAAAAATATTCAATAAGCTTCCCACTGAAATAAAAATATTAACAGGGAATGCATTTAAAGCAACTTTGAACAGATGGCTTGTAAATAAATGTGTTTATTCTATAGATGAGTATTTACAAAAAGATAATTATATAAATTGAGTTTCAATTATTAGATAATTATTGATATAATAATCAGTATAAAATAAAACAAATGTAAAATGTTTTTTTTATATGATATAGGGAAAATGAAAAATATTTTTTTAAAAATTATACGAAGATAATAATGAAATGGTACAATCAGAATTTTAATAATAACTCTTAAATGAAATTATTGCATTTAACATTGAAATTTAAAATTAATGAAATTTTCCACACCATATGTGGCAGAATATGTTAGGCCTTAATATATTTTGTAACAACATTTGTAACACTCATATTCTAATGCAAATAAAATTTTGATTTTTTTTTGATTTTTAAGAAACTAATCATCAAAATCGGTTGGCCAAGTGACTTGAATCTGAGCATCTCAAATAGTTAGAGCATTTGTCAGCTTAAGACAAAAGGTTACTGGTACAAATCCTGTCTGGGGCGAAATTTATTTTTTTCTGGTTTAAAAAAATACAGAAATTTAGCCCAAGCACAGGTTAAATGCTAAAATAATGCTTTTTCTTTCATCTGTCATCCTGTCCAAATGACCGAACCAGAATAAAGTATCTGGATCAAAATTTGAAATAATTACGTTTTAATATTTTTGGAAGTAGTCGTTAAAAGATGATGTTCTACGGAAAAATAAATAATTTTCTTTCTTTCTTTCTTAATTTCTTTCTTTCTTTCTTTCCTTCTTTCTACAGAGCTGACCACAGTTATATGTTCTCTGTGCGACCTTTTTCTTATTGCAGTCAGCAACCGAGTGTAACCTTTTTCTTGCAAACCAACAACTGACTTGCAACTCGTTATGAAAAAGTATGAATAAATTTATTATGAAATTCTGATAATTGAGTTTACAAAAGGTTGGCAGAGGCACAACCAGGGCACTCACGACTAGCCGAAGACGCTAAGTAACACAATGTGATCGGAGGCAAGCCTATTGCCAACCGGGCACATATCCAATCCCGGGCAGCAATATTTTTTATTAAAAAATTGAAAATATATATTTTCTAATTTTTTTTTGTTGCCCAATCCGGAGACCTCAAGAAGTCAAGACCAACGCTACACCGCTAGAGCGCAGAGGCTATACGACCATGATATAATACCGTAGAAACTACATTTTTAATTTCTAGTATTACATTTTAAATTAATACTTGCCAGAAATATACGTCTTTGCGGCAATACTTTTTGATATTAAGATAACATCTTAATTAACGGCTGCCGCTGCTAAGTAGCAAAGATCTCTCAGATGTATAGGCTTCGGTAATTAATTGAGTGACCGCGTGCTCGAGCCTAACGAGCGGTAGGGGAGGTTGGGGAGATGCTGTTTTAATCCAATTTAAAAGGTTTAAGCTTGTCATAGTAATAGATGTCTCATGAAAGTTTTGTTTGACTTTTTAATAAAACATGTTGAGTATTTTTCGGCCTAGTAAATCGAGGGATTAGTTACTCCTAACTACACTGATTAATTATCCCTGTAGATCGGATACGGTTCTCGAAAAGGATAGACATTTGTGAGACGAACATATGTGTTTGTATTACTGGAATATCACAGTATTATTGTAGTGTGGATGTTTATTAAGTTTATTTTAGTATTCATCTATATTTACATATTACGAGAGTTAACAGGAATTAATAATACAATCATTACATTTAATTAATTTGGGATAAAAGCAAATATTGTCATTTGTTAAGAGAATAATTTTAATTCAAAATTATCATTTTTTTTTAATTTGGCCACAAATGACTGATTATTAATTTATTTGTTTCAATGTATTGGCTATGTGAAAAACCAAATAATTAAATGGTAATGCCAAAATGTGGTGAAAACAAACATCAAATTCTTCTTTTTAAACGTAGAAACCAAACCAAAAGTTGTTATTGAAATGCATGAACAAGGAGTTATTCAAAAAAGTACGAGACTTTAGAAACAAAGTAGGAATCGATATCAAAAAAATAAAAATGGCTCCTTTACTACTTATAAACAAACATACTACAAAAAAGTATTAAATATAATTTAAAACATTCCTGATTTTATTAACTTTAAAACTAAGTAAATGATTAAAACGATACTTGTTAAACATTTCTAAAAGTAATTGAATTAGACAAGCCCCAGTGCAGTTAATCCCCTATCTACTCGTCTAGAATAACAAAGGAGCAGTTTATTTAAAGGTGGTTTGACCTTTCATTGGCCCCAGATACTGAGCTCTTGTTGTAACCAGAATATTATTACGACTTTGAATAGCAAATTTTGAAACTGTTGTGAGAGAAAATATAACAGGAGCATATTAATTACTTAATAACATATAAATACTCTTGCACTGTTTCATTTAATATATTTTAAAAATGACAAAATAAAATAAGCCAACCGGTTTTTTATTTTACGGCATCTGCAGGGTTAATGAAACTTATTATATTGTTATAACTGTAATGTCTCGTTAAGTTACTATAACTCTGAAGATTCTGTAAAAGCAAAACCGGTTTTTATTAGTTTGTTATTTTATCATTTTTAAAATACATTAAATAAAATCGTGCAGGCGCATTCATATATAAAATAACATATATTGGAGTTTAACAAGGGCCAAGGATGGCAATTCAGGATACGTAAAATATTAATGACTGAAAATAGTTCTATTTACCAAGTCCTATTGTCAAAAAAATAGTGGTCGTATCTCTCGTCTTATAACCTAAACTTTTTAAGTGACAGGACAACGAAAACGTCGCTGTCCTGTGGCTGGAATCTTAGACTAATTATACAAGTTTATGCGCTATCCTGGTTTATGCATTAAATCATGACCATGAGATTATGGTAGCAGGAATAAGTAAGGCGATGGATCCTTACCCTCTCAGGTTACTGATACAGCTCTTTACCTCCAGTGGGATTGTCAATGATGACCAGTTTAATATACTTTCCTCTTACCAGGTACCAGGCAATAACGTAGATAGTCTATTCTAGACAGGAGACCCCGATCCACATAGAAATTGTTTATAAAGTTGCTAAAATTCAAGGTCCATGTCGAAAACGAATTATAAACATCTGTAGTGTCTTCGTGCGTCTTGTATATTTTATCACCAGGAAAGACAATATGATCTTCATTGTGTGCTTGTAAGTAGATGGATACCTTATAAAATAAGCACACTATCTAGAGCCATTAAAGATGATACAGGTGCGTTGCTGAGCGCTATGATTTTGCAAGCAAGATAAGTTTGCATGAAAAACTAGTTTAGTTCCGTTATTAATTATTATTATTAATAAACACGGCGTAAAGTACTCCAAGCTTCATCCTGATATTATAGTCTTTATTAAAATGTAATACAGACTATTATATCAACTAAGTTTTACTCTTATGTCAGTCCATGTTTATTAAAAAGACGTGCAATATGTATTTTAGTCACAAAAATATTTGTAGAAATTGGGAATGAGAATAAGTATGTATAATTTTATTTTAAGTTTTAAATAGCCTCTGTGATCTAGCGGTTCAGTTGTGGGACTTGACTGCATGAGGTCACGGGTTCGGATCCCGGGCAGGGTAACAAAAAGAAAATTGGGTTTGACCAATTTTCTAATAAAAAATGTTGCTCGGGATAGAATATGTGCCCGGTTGGCGATAGGCTTGCCACATATCACATTGTGGGACTTAGTATCTTCGGCTAGTCGTGGGTGCCCTGGTTGTGCCTTTGCCTATATCTTCGGGGATATGCGCGTGAAGATACTTTTTTTTAAATTTATTTATAAATATTTCAATTAGCTAATATAACCCTAATACCTAATAAATAAAATACTTTACCATAAAACGAATAAGTTTTCCAGAACATTGCTTTTACTGACACCCAACATATACGCGCTCCAATTCGTGGCACTCTGAAAAATCCGAATATATCCGGTTCGGACTACTCGGAACTAGTTATTTCCTGTTCGCAGATTAAGTTATCTATCCCTTTCATTCATATATCATGGATAATGTTGAAAAGAGACGGCATGACGGCTTCATGATAGATTCTGATACGTGTTTGCCTCCAAAATGTTGGTGGCCATCTTATCAACACTTGAGCCTGATTAAATGGCCGCTGGGGTCGTAAGGGCTCCGTGAAAATTTGTTTTGGCCCATTCGCACTTGGACGCAAATACTCTTAATAATGTCTGCCTTTTGATATGTGGAAGCATCTTGATTTTATCGCTGGAGTTAGTTTGATTAAGATTTGCTTGGTAGAAAGAAATTTTCATTTTATTTATTGAGTTATATCTTTTAATGAAATTGGCCGTATTGTAGTTGTTCCGTGGTTTTTCCTATAGCTTTTCAGCGTAGCACTCCGGGTCCCTTTGCAGAATAGATCACCTGCCTTCCTGCAAGGCAGCTCGTAAAAGTCGAGCACAAGCTTAACGTCACCAACACAGTGACATCCTAGTAGGTGGTAGAGTTTCGCAGCGACTCGCCCGGATTTGCATCACTGCCTTACCTATTCCTGCTGCAATAACGTTAGTGCTTGCCGTTGACGTGTTTAGAGATAGAGTAGAGAGTTTAGAGAGTAAAAAAGCCGGTAAATTTACGTTTTCTCGAAGGCTAACATCCCGGCCTCAGGTTAGCAACGCACCGTTATCACCTTGGTGTCTCTAGGCAGCGTGAATTTATTACTACCAAGAAAATTCGTCTGCTTGTTTGCCTTACAATATCAAAAAAAACTTTCCATTTCTACTCTGTGCAGGATCAGAAGGGCTACTCTTGAATCTCGATATAATGCAATTGGAAATTAAATTGGTCCTATATCACAGTACTTGCGGATAGTCGACTCCAATTTCCAATATTGAATGAATCGCGCTTCAAGAGTAACCCAACAGGATATAAATTAACTGATTTTCGTCTTGTATTTTAAAACCACAGTGTATAGCCTGGTCTATAATTGCCTTCAGTGCTTGCCTTTGTCATGTTTTGTAGTGAAGGTTTCTTGGCCATAATAACTACGCGTCAGTGTGCTATTAAATGTACTAATAAAGAACTAAAGCGTCTGACTTATGATTATGACTAACTAAGGAAAAGTCAAACAATATAAATATTCTGTGCTGCTAACCATTGGGAAAACTGCGGGCTGTAGGAATGTTTAAATGAATATCGATATTTTTTTTGATGCAATACAACGAGCCCTTGCATCGATACTTTTCAATATATCGGGTTAAAACATCGATGTTGTCCTGAAATCAAATTTCTAAAATTATTAAAAAATGTTTAACAAAGGTAAAGTGTGAAAATATCTTTTAAAAAGAACATGAAGGCTATTATTTTTATGTGTACACGCTTTGCTGGATCAAGTCAAGTATCTTCACGCCCACATCCCCTAAGAAGTAGGCAGAGGCACAACCAGGGCACCCACGACTAGCTGAAGATACAATGAATGAGAATATTCACACCATAGAACATCTATGGTGAAAAATAATAGTGATGTATTTATTATCTACCGTAAATTACCACCGTTTCCAAACCTAGCCAGACAGGAGAAGAAACGGCGAAAAAAACTCCTGCGCACCCAACATTCTGCAATTAAATTAATCATATTAGAAATACTGTATTATTTTTATCTGCAAGAAAATCTTTGACACTACAATATGATTTCCCTAAAAGTAAGTTGAATACCATTTTTCGAAATCTGTTTAATGGAAGTGATTTAAGATTATCAGGAATTTGGTTGTATATACGAATGGACATGCAATACACGTTATTTTTGTAAATGTTGAGTTTTTGGTTAGGCACATGTAGTTTCTCACTATTTCTAATATATGTGAAACGTAGAACTTCAGCATTTGTATGAAACAAATAATGATGCATTTTTACAAATATACAAGGAAGACTGTTTAAGACTGTTCAGACTTAAGACTGTTGGTAGCAGTTAGAAAAACCTACCTCTAAAAGAGGCGATACAACAAGAGCAGTCTTTTTAGCGAAGTAAGCACAAACTTGTGTTTCTTGGGCTTAAATTGAACTAGGATTAGCTGGCCCTAAAATACAGGAGCATGGACAATAGACACTTGACTCCGACATAAGTCGGCTCTCGGTGACCTGCTCCTATGAAATATTGGCCCTTCAAAGTAAAGTGCTTTTCCAGCAATTAATTTTACTAATTTGTAGTATGTCATTGATATACCAAAAAAATATTTTGTTAAAAAACAGAGAGCCTTGGAGAACTAGTGCTGACAGGCTTGGAGCTCAAAAAAGCACAGTTGAAAGCAGTTAAGCAGTATCTTCATGCCCATATCCCCGAAGAGGTAGGCAGAGGCACAACCAAGGCACCCACGACTAGCCGAAGACACTAAGTCCCACAATGTAATAGGTGACAAGCCTAGCGCCAACCGGGCACATATCCTATCCCGAGCAACATTTTTTTTTATTAGAAAATTGGAAAAAACCCATTTTATTTTTATTGCCCGACCCGGGATTCGAACCCGGGACCTCATGCAGTCAAGTCCAAAAACTGAACCGCTTATCCTCAAATAATCCAAATAATCCAATAATTATCTACAGCACCTGTATTAATGTAGCTAAGAACAATGTCAATCACGTCAGTTTTCAAATAGAAACCGCATTGAAATCCGTTCATCAATTTAAAAGTTGTGATATCACAGACAGAAACACAGACAGACACACCCATATTCCCTCATTTTCTGTCAGGGATTGGAAACGAATAAGCACCACTCGTTACCTACTTATTAATTTGTCTGATGAGTTCAAAAGTTTTTTGTTATCTGATTTTTTGTAGTAGAGTCTAATATTGGTAAGATTCCACATAAAAAATGAAGTGTATAAGTCATATATCTAAATGTGAGATATAATTTTATAATTTCCAAAAAAAAAATGTATTCATTGAAAAAATAAATAAAAAATATCCCTAGACGAATCATACAAATTTATCTAACTCCAAAGTAAGCAAAATAAATGCTTGTGATTCATGTGTTAGTCAACCATACTAATATGCTGAAATACTGTAAATAGATACAGAAATAAATGATGCGACAAAAGGGACACTTAAAGTAATAAAATAAGTAAAATTAAATATTCCTGGACAAGTCAAACTAATTTAATCGAACGTCAAAGTAAGCTAATTATACTTGTGTTATGGGTGTTAGTCAAAAATAAATAATTCTAATACCTAGAAATACTTAAACAGATACCAGGATAAATTTGATAAATCCCCAGACCCGGAAACGCCGACATCTAAAAGTTTATTACGCATGTACCCGCCCCGAATTGGGAATCGAACCCTAGTCTCGCGGTTGGTCGTTGAAGTTAGGCATGTATGCTAGACACTTGACCTACGAGGCGGTCAAACTTAATAAATTAAACTGATATCTGCCCTCATCGTGAATCGAACCCGAACCTTAATGTTTAAGCATGAAGCGTATATGCTATCCCCTCGACCAACAAGGCTGTAAAGTTATTCAGATATTCATAATAATTATAAAAAAAGCAAATTTTGTAATAACAGTGTTTGTTATTATATTTTTTTATCTCTACTAATATCCCAAAATTAAACCTTTTAAAATTTTGTCCCTTTACCCGGCAACCTTAAAAAATACTAACCATATTTCAAGACGTTATACGCTAAGAATATTTATGACAAATTTAGCGCAAGCGAGACGGAATGTAAATATTATTTTATGTTAATGAATATTAAACACTGAAATGGTGCTGCTAATTCAGAGTAAATATTCTTGCATGTAATTTATTGTTTCTACATGGTAAATTTTATTTAATAACAGTAAAACTCCAAAAATCATCTCTTATTTTATTTGTCGTCGTCACGATTTGATTTTTATTTTCGTAATTTCGAGATGGTCCCATACAAGTCGAATAAGCATCCATTAAGCGGTTTTATATTATACATACATACATACATACAAGCAGTAATATATTATACATTTACACACAATTTTAATGTCAATCGTGGTCTAGCGGTTTAGGTGTTGGACTTGACTTCATAAAGTTCTAGGTTCGACTCATAGGTCAGGCAACAAAAAGAAAATGTAATTTTTCCAATTAATTAAAAACATCGACGGGTTGCACTCAAGGAGTGTTGGCAGAAGTAAAAACTTGAATATTAACGTTGTGCATTTTTGATATTTTGGAATGGTTAGGGAATAATTTTGCACGAATTTCTTTAATTATCACTGTGAAAGTACTATAACTTATGTGGTATAATACAATATTCATTTATTGCACTATCGGACACAAACATGACAACACGAAAATTCGCGCAAGCGCCCTGCGCCGTCTTACGAATTTTCGATCAAGTCACCTGTCCTGACGCGAGTTTAGAAGTATTTACCCATTTCAAAAAAAAGTGCGCAATGCCGCAAAAGAAGTTTTTACTTCAAAAATGTTGCTCGGGATTGGACATGTGCCCGATTGGCGATAGGCTTGCCACCTATCACATTGTGAGACTTAGTGTATTCGGCTAGTCGTGAGTGCCCTGGCTATGCCTCTGCCTACATCTTTCGGGATATGGGCTTTAAGATACTTTACTTTTTGATAGAAGAAGGCGTTACTTTGCGGAAATCCATACTTAAATCCAAATAAAATTGTTTAATTTGCAATATTCCGCGAAAAAAATGTATACGTTTTATGGCGTGACAAAACAAGCAAAATAGTACGCTATGAATGAAAGGGACTTACCGGAAGCTAAAACTCCCAAACATATCCAGCTCCACACAACACTAAATTGTTTTAATAGCACCAACAATACACATACTATTAAAATATACTGCTTCATATACTGCTTAGTAACCGAAGCATCATCAGGAGAACTGGTCTGCACTCCACAAAGGTCGAGCAGATACTGACGCACGCGTATGCGACTCGCTCTATTTATAGGATTTCGCTAGTTCGCGCGCGGGTATACTTTAGTGAGCACGCGTGGTGGGGATAGCACCTTTGTTGTGAAACGTGTGTAGCAGGGGTGAATTATTCAAATTTGTTTGTTCGTTTAACAGTGTAAATGAATCTTCGTTATTATATTTAATAATTTAATTTATAGTTGTGTTAGTATATTTATTTTTAATCCTTTACTACAAGTATGAATTAATTCAAAGGTATGATCTACTGCCAACTTATGGCCAGTGTCTAAGTGGCAAAAAAGTCCAACATTTTAACCGCTAGACCACAGAGGCGCAATTTTTATCAGATTTTTTTTTATCACAAAAAACATATACCTTATAAAGATGTTTTCCCCATTCAACAAAAGAAATTACGTTGTTCCTTTTTAAACTAAGTCTTCCTAAACAAAATCGCAACAGTGATTTATCTTTGCATTTTTAACGAGATATTGTGTTTAAAAATGCAAAACTTGTTTAGATGAACGTAAAAATTGAAGCCACATTTTTAAAATTTTAGTAAGCAAGAAAATTTTGTCTCAGTGGTTTATCATTAATATAAATTGGATGTTACTTGAATGATATAAAAATGCAAGAACCATTTCAGGAGTATTTTATTTTATATATTATCTGTGCTGACAGTTTTATATCATAACATTTTTGAAGTGAAAAGTTCTTTAGCGGCATTGCGCACTTTTTTTTGGGATGGGTAAATACTTCTAAACTCGCGTCAGGAGACGTGACCTGATCGAAAATTCGTAAGACGGCCCAGGGCGCTTGCGCGAATGTTCGTGTTATCATGTTTGTGTACGATAGCGCAATAAATGAATATTATATTCTACCACATAAATGATAGTACTTTCATACTGATAATTAAAGCAATTCGTGCAAAATTATTCCCTAACCATTCCAAAATATCAAAAATGCACAACGTTAATATTCAAGTTTTCACTTCTGCCGGCACTCCTAAAGTGCAACTCGTCGTTTTTTTACAAGTGAACCTTCTCTTGACGATTATATTTTATAATTAACACAACAAAAAAGTTTTAGCAAAATTAGTCCATACTTTTATACGTGTCGCGGTGAGCGAGGGAAGGGGGATTTATTTTTATTTATAACATTTGTGTGAACATATATTTCCCCGTGTTGGTCCGGGCTCTTGTGCAGAATTGCATCTCCTTTCCTGTCAGGCAGGTCGTAAAAAGCCAACATAGTCTTGCCGTCGCTAACACCGTGACATCTGACTAAGTGGTAGAGTTCCGGTTCGAAGGATAAGTTAGCCGGCAAACTCAATTTTGCTAGGGCCTAACATTTCGTCAGCAAGTTGGCAACGCACCATCACCACCTTTGGTGTTTATAGGCAGTGTGACTTTCTTATCATCAAAAAATCCGTCTGCTTGTAAACCTGCCTTCCAATACCATAAAACATATTAGGTATGTTGCAAAATATATTGTTTATTAATTTGTTCAGACGGAATCGTACGCAGAGACAAATATATAATACGGATGGAGGCAA
>NJDC01004416.1:53166-67825 GCA_002245475.1 Calephelis virginiensis
ATGTTAATCCAGGTCACAATCTATCTGTCTTCCAAATTTCAGACAAATCCGTTCAGCCATTCGAGCGTGAAAGAGTAACAAACATCCATACATCCATACTAACAAACTTTGGCATTTATAATATTAATAGGATTAATACTGATTTAGTTGGAGCACACGGAACAAATTTATATTTCTAAATAAGATATATTATGTAAAATTTAACTGCTAAATAGAAACTGAATTAGTTATTTTTGATTGATTGGCTAGCTAGGCCAATAAGACTAAGTTAGTAAAACAGTAAAAATAATGGATTGATAAGTGACGTCCAGAAAAATGTACTAAACGTCTATTAGTTAAGCGCAATATAACTTATCTGTAGGTATTTGTATAATTTATCACGTGAGGTTAGTTTATTTTTAAATTAAAAACGTATATCTCATAGATTTCTCAAGAATAACATTAAGGTATTTTATTTATTTATTATCCTTAAATGCATAATAAAGGTGGAGCTTTTTATCTACAAGTGAAAGTAGCTTTAAAATAGTACGCATAGTTTGTGCAGTAATTTTTTTAATCGTATTTTTGTTGTTGGTAAAGTGTTGGTTTTTCATTTATATCAGTTTTCACAGGAGGCACAGAATTAGGCGGTTTACTAAATGATATTAAATTAGGTGCATTACATTTAGACGCCAACGATATTACTGGTTGTGTTGGTAGGTTAAGTTTGTGCTTTCGCAACCTCTATATCGCAACGTATATACATAATATAAGTGAAAAACAAACAGACAAAACGATGAGCTTTTACGAGCTATTTTTCCGAAATGTACTTATATTATTTTAAGCAGCTTAAAGCGAACCCTGGTAAATATGATAGACAATATGAAACGTTTTCCCCGGATACGGTATTACACTTAGAAGTAAATTTTGATTTCCGGCAAAAAAACGTAAATTAGATAACGTAAAAATGGGAAAATAACGCAAACGTATATGAAGGCTGAGCGTAACCGTCGAATCTGTGAAGCACTCGTAACAGCCACAAGGGACGAACAGTAAAGGGAAGGTTGAAACGTTATATTTTCACATTACAGACCCTCTGTAATCAGAACACACCAGGGACAGCATTCGCTTGATACTTGAGAATATATAATTTATACTAGTGATGCCCGTGGCAGTACTTTCGGCGAGTAAATATTTGATTGTAGCGTTTACCCTACTAAGGAGGCTGAGTGGCAGGCAGGACTCTTTGAAATAAGAAAGTACTATATTTATTGCATACTGTAGATACTGAAGCTATACCAAGCAGGTAATAGAATGAAACATATTTTGTAATAAATTTAGTACATTAGAAATCATAATAAAAATGGATTTCCCAAAATCGTTCTGGACAAGATTTTTTGAAATAAATTTTATTTGAAAAATTTTACCGGATTATTGGATAGACTACTGCGTGCTGTGCAGTCTATTTATTTAGACTGTAAACCATGTGTGCGGCGGCAACATATTGCCTTGGTTTGATGTCAACATTGGCGTCAAGCGGGGTTGTGTGTTGTCAGCACGCTTGTTTATTTTGTATTTGGACAAATGTCTTCAAAGGTTAAGGTCTACGAATGTGGAGATGCTTATGGGTGACCAAGTGGTGAACTGCCTGCTTTATGCAGATGACGCTGAACTTTTGGACTCAACACCATCTGAGTTGCAAAAATTGGTCACAGTTATGGAAGGTGATTGTAAAGAAAGGGGCTTACATTTGAATGCGATAAAAACCAAAGTTATGGCGTTTGAAAGAGACGAAGCCAGAACGGATGAAAGAATTTTAGTTGATGATGTAGTGTTGGAGCAAGTGAATGAAATTGTATATCTTGGCTGCGCTTTTAGCAGGGATGGAAGGTACATCACGGATGCAGAAAAGAGAGTGTATGCAGGAAACAGTATTAATCGAGCGCTGGGTAAGATATTTCAGAGCGAGATTTTGAGCACAGTTCTAGACTAGCTTTGCATAATTCTGTGCTTATTCCAACATTGTGGTATGCAAGCGAGAATTGGGTATGACAGAAAAATCATGAAAGTAGGATAACTGCAGTCGAAATGAGATCGCTACGGAAAATCTATGGTGTTACGTTCGCCATCCGTATTCGTAATAGTAATATACGAGAAAGAGTGGGATTGAAAAGGGAGTGTTGGTGTTAAAATGAGAAAGGGCATGCTCCGTTGGTTCGGTCATGGAGAAAGAATGACTGTTGAAATATTGACAAAGCAGATATACAATGCGAATGTGGATGGATGTAGGTGACCGGGGACAAATCGCGCGGGTCATATCCGAAGAGTTTACGAAAGCGTGTTTCTATGAAAAGGGGTTATGTATATGGTGGAAGCCAGGCAAGTTTGCAAGGATTGTGAGGTTTGGTACTCGAGACTTTTTGGCTACCCCGTAAGGGACTTGGCATGAAGATACGTATGTATTAAAAAAAGCAAACTTTTTATTTTTACTAAAATCTTGATTTTACTAATTAAATTTATTAATATATGTTTAAACCTATTCTTAGCATGGCGAACGTGGACGTAAACCATAAATATGAATATTTCCAGTCCCTGATATTGTAAATTCGGAAATGTGTTTTGTCCTTCTTTTGCGTTTCTTAAGAAATGTTTTTTTTCTATACGGAGATATTAAGCGGCTGAGCAACGGCTATTCTATATACAGACTAGCTAACCCGGCCAACTTTTCTATTTAATGTGCATAATTAGAGACCAAAAATAGATTTCTTAATCAATAAAAATAGTGTAATAATTAGTTATAAAAGATTGTACAAAAACCCATACTTCCATAGTTAATATTACTAATGCGAAAGTCACTCTTTTGTATGTCCGTTGCTTTTTCACGGCTAAACCGCTATATATACCGCTATGTATAGCTAAAGATCCGAGTTCAAATACAGACTACCAAAAACCCAACATCAAAAAAAGGCTACTTTTATTCAAAAATCAATCCCTATTCAAGTATGTATGGGGGATGAAATTTTGTATGAAAATACTTTTGATTCTGACGAACAGAGACGAAAGAAAGAAAAGAAAACAAAAGAAAAAATATTTATTCGCGGAATATGAGTGTTACAAAGATATTACAAAATTATTTAAGCATTCCTACATATTCTACCAACTTGTGGTGTGCAAATATTTTAATAGGTTTTTAATTAATTATTCACAATTACTATTTACACACTGTTTTTTGTTTGTTTTGAGATTACATGATTATTTATTAATACACACAATTTTTAGAATGTAAATTAATTTATCCCTATCTACCGTAAACGAATACCAAGGATCAGCTAGTTTAATAGGAATATTTATGATAAACTCAGATCAAGGAATGGAAGGTTCCCAAAATTTAATCATCATCGGCCGGAAGACGCACAGATTGTGCAGAACATCTATTAAATAATAAATACTTTTACCTTTAAAAAGTAGTTTCAGGATAAATTAAAAGTGATCTTTGCCTTATCCGTATTATTAATAAACATAGTTAAATCAATACAAGTATAGTAAAAATTCGGTTGACTTGTTTAAAAATATTTGACGACTGTTATCGTGAAAAGGTTGGCAGAGATGAAGACACCATTAGCCACATTTTCTTTTTGTTACCGCCAGCTCAAGAAGTCAAGTCAACGACCGCTAGACCATAGAGCCCTCTAAATTTAAGGATAACTCCAATCAGTTCGACTACTTGCCAATGACCAATTAGTTTTATTAGAACAAATGATGAAAACGGTCACTAAAACCACCCTTGCAAGGACCATTAAACTTTAATCAAATTCCGTATCAAATTTCCGGGCCCACGTCATTCCGAACAATTAGTTTGTTTTACAACTGACTATTCAAATTGGGGGGAGGAACTACTTCATAAAATTTGGAAGATGATTGTAACATTTTTAAATAGTTGAAGATGAGAGGTTAAGGCTATGGGAGACGAGTTTTTTTTAAAGTTAAAGATGAACTAACAAATGAGATGAAGGCCATGATGGACAAGAAGGTTTTTTAAAAGTTAAAGATAAACTTACAAGAGAGATAAACGCCATGAAGAACAAGGACACTTGGTGAAAAGGAGTTTTACCATGAACTTTTAAAACAATATCTGTACATTTAATGAAACGGCAATAAAACTTAAACTACACGAATTATTTTTAAAAACTTAGATTGCAACGTAATTCAAAATTTTTAAATGTTTGCCTATTCACTTACCACGCAAAAACTACTGAACGGATCTTCACCAAATTTTGTATACCTAACAGTAGCTTATATCCAATACATTGATATTTAGGATACTTATTGCTATAAAATCTTTCAATCCTGTGTTCACTAATAACGTATGTACGAGGTCGTCCTGATCATCTAGTTATTTCTAAAAAGATAACTGTTATCGGATAATCCTTATGACATAATATGCTTCAAAGTTTCTTTTATAAGGTGGAAATTTAAACGGAAATAAATACTTCTAGAATTTATTGTAAGCCACTTGACGGTTAAAGGTTATCGTTTACGAACATATACCGAAAAGGCGCTACAAGAGTTGCCGACTCTCAAAAGATATAATATATTTATCTTCTTCTATCTATATGTATAAAAATCAATTGCTGTTCGTTAGTCTCGCTAAAACTCGAAAATGGCAGAACCGATTTGGCTAATTTTGGCTTTGAATTATTTGTTCAAGTCCAGGGAAGGATTAAAAGATAAGAAAAAGGTTAAAAAAATGCGAGGAAACTAGGAAAAAAATTTTTCCGTACAAACTGGACGGGGGGAACGAAGTTCGCCGGGAAAGCTAGTTATACATATATTGAATGATCCCATCGCCATACGAATCTCCTATAAACACCATGGGCGTAACTGGTGTGTTGCCACTACAAGACGACACTTTAACAATAGCGGGCGCTGACGCTCTAATGATAGAAATAGGAAATAGAATAGGAAATAGAATAGGAAATAGGCAGTTTTACCAATCTGTGTGAGCTGCTTAGTGGGAGTCTTCTACCTACTTTAAGTAAGAGTATGAGTAAGAGTTTAATGTGAGAGGAGAGTGAACAAGCACGTTACTCTTCTGGTGTTAAGGGACAACCGTGATCTATCGTAGCTGTCCTGAAGCCTGGATGCTAGACCTATAGTGGAAATCTAGGTGTTGGCCTTAAATTCTCCAACCTACAAACGACCGCATTAATGTTATAATCTAACGACAGTCTAGGTACCACCACCAGGAACTTGATTCCATAATTAGATAATAGAGTCCCTATTCTGAAAAAATATTCAAATTGCCTTGTTTATATTTTTGTTAGTGACATAAATAAAAAAGAAAATGCAATTTGCAACTCGACAATAAATAAGTGAGATAACAAGTCACCAACAACCCGAGATAAGTCAAGAAATATCACTTGCTCTAGCAATGGTAATTAAACGAGATATAAATTTACTTATCTGAGATTTATATCGTTATATTTCATGCGAATAGCTGGAGGACGAAGGGAGGGTCTGCAGGTAGAGCACGAATTTGATCATAGTTTGTCATACTCTCGTACTGATGTATGACGGTGACAATGATTTTGGATTTAGTCAGGATTTTAATAAGTTTTGCGTTAACATAAAATTTACAAGAATACAATAAAATTTTATTCAAAATAAATATAAAATAGCACCAGTCTCATTGTTTGACTCAGTGTCTACGGCTAGTCGTGGAAGCCCTGGTTGTGCCTCTGCTTGACTCTTCGGGGATATGGGCGTGAATACTTTTTTTCGAATATGAAATAATATGCTTTCAAATTTATGACACAATACTTTGAAACTAAAACAAATTAAATAAACCTTATCATCTAAGCTATCGAAACTAAAACACTCAAATACTGCCTCATATATGTAGATTCAAAGTATTTATGTTTTGAACTTGTATTCTGTAAGATATTTTTTAATTGATTTAGTTTTAATCATGAATTTATGTGTGTAAATGTGTGTATATGTAATATTTGATTCTGAAGAAAAATCTCGTAAAACAAAAACTTTGGAAATAGCCAAAATACAGTACTCTGGTTGTTTCGACATTACCATGAAAAAAAATCATCGTTTTGTGTTATTAAAATAATAAAAGTATCTCAAGGTCAAGACTATCCCAAAGTCATCAAAAATTGTGGTGAAATATATACCGAGCAACAAAACTACGAAATGTATTCGAAATCGCTTCGAATGCTAAATTTATGTATACAGTAATTTCTCCATTCTATTAAAGCGGTCTGTCGCGTATAAATCAATATCGGCATTAGACTTGTGCATATATTATTATCCTTCCATGGATTTACTTAGTACTGCATTTAAATCAGATTTCTTATTGACAACAATCCAAATGTCGAACATACTTTAGAATTTAATATTTGATTAATAGTCCAGTCAATGACCACTATCCCTCACAATTCTGCCAAGCATTAATGAGTTTAAATAATAAATGTTCATCACACGAATGCCTGCTCCCGTCGGGAATCTAATCCGCACTTGCTTGCAACTTGCGACTGGAGTGGAGTTAGATGTGCACGCTAACCTCCTGACCAACGATGTAGGTTACATAATTTTGATTGACCCTGTGCCAAGGATTGCATTTAATAAAAAAAATGCATAAAAATATAGAGATAATATTATGTCACAGACTTGATTTTTTTTTGTTTTTAACTAGTTATTTAGCTACTCTTGTTATACATGTTTGGATTATTTTAAATGGATTTGTAATCAGTGTTTTCAAAAATCAAAGTTAAAAGTTTAATAAGAAGAGAATAAGAATAACGTCAATTAAATTACAAATTATAATTATAATATTTAAATTGTAATACAAATTTCTAATAATAGTTAAGTATCATATTCATACATTTTTTACTATTATTTAAGGGTTTTAGATGATTTCGACATTGACTACTATTTTTATTTAATATTGTTAATGTTGTTTTAAATTAATTTGATTATGATTTTGTATGATTGTATTTGTATTGGAATGTAATGATATTTATGCCATTAATGTTACATTTAATGTTGCCTTATTTCTTTTACGTAGGTACTGTTGCTCAAAAAAAAATTTGTAAATCTTACTTAGAAAACTAAATGAATCTGGATCTTTTTTTGTAAAGATAAAAACTAATTTTAAAAACGAAATTAAATAGAGTATCTTCACGTGCATGTTTTCGAAGAGGCAGAGGAATAACCTGGGCATTTACGACTAGCTGAAAAAACTTAGTCCCACAATGTGTTAGGTGGCAAGCCTATCGCCAATCGGGCACTTATCCAATCTCGGGCAACGTTATTTTTATTTGAAAACTGTAAATACATATTTTCCAAATTTTTTTTTGCTAACCCAACCTGGAGATCGAGTCCGAGACCTCATGAAAATCGACGCTGGACCGTTAGACCACAGAAGCTTTTAAATAAATAAGCGAATTAAAAAGGTTAATTTCAAATTTGTAGATTTGAGGACCAGAAATCGATGGATGTCGTCTTAGAATATGTTATCCCCCAAATGAAATTTCCCTTATTCTAGAAACCTCATATGGCAACTAAGGATACATATATTAGGGCATCGTAAAATATTGCAATATTGCTGTATTTTATCTCAAGTTACTGGACTATAATGTTAACAAATAATATTGTGTATAGATAATGAATACAAAGTACATCCGCCTTTCCTTCAGGGTTATAACTAGCTCATATTTTGATCTCTACAGATGGAAATGAAATTTAAAAACTAATTCGAAACATGTTGAAATAATAAAAAGTATCTTCACGCCTATATCCCCTAAGAGTTAGGCAGAGGTACAACCAAGGCACCCACGACTAGCCGAAGACACTAAGTCCCACAATGTGATAGGTGGCAAGCCTTATCGCCAACCGGGCACATTTCCAATCCCGACCAACATTTTTTTTATTAGAAAATTGGAAAAATCTAATTTTCTTTTTGTCGGTCGACCCGGGATTCGAACCCGGGACCTCATGCAGTCAAGTCCAACACCCGGACCGCTAGACCACAGAGGCGATAATATTAAATAATATTATTATTATTGAAATAATATTTGATTAATTTTTAAAGTATGGTAATATGAAGTTATGACGGATGTTTCAAAATTATTAGAATAGTTAAACAATATACAAGAAGTATTCTATTTACATTTTTTTTTCAAAGATACATACATATATACATATCTTCACGCCAAGTCCCTTACGGGGTAGGCAGAGAGTATCAAGTGCCAGACCTCACGATCCTGACAAACCTGTCTTGCTTCCTTCACATTCATAACCCTTTTCATACAAACACGCCGGTTTCGGAGACTCTTGACACCACCCTCGGATAATATCCGATTGATCTGATCGTGAAATGTCAGACTTGGTCTCCCCGGGTACCTACATCCATCCACATTCGCATTGTATATCTGCTTTGTTAATCTTTCATCTGTCATTCTTTCCACATGACGGAACCAGCGGAGCATGCCCTTTCGCATTTTAACACCAACACTTTCTTTCAATCCCACTCTTTCTTGGATCTCACTGTTACGAATGCGGTCAGCGAGCGTTTTTTCAAAGATAATAAGTTGAAAGTAATAAGGACTCAATTTCGCCACAGTACTTGAATCCTTTGTAGCTCAAATGGTTAGAGCGTTCGTCAACTTAAGACGAAAAGGTATGTGTTCAAATCCTGTGTAGGGCAAATTCCTTTCTTTCTATAAAATTTGTAGAAATTTAACCCAAGCACAGGACTAGTGTTAAAATGAAAATAGCTTATTAAGGTTACTAACTGTTAAAACATATTGATGTATAGTTAAAAAAACAATGGACCTCCTCCCTTTTCCGTCATTTTAACCGATTCGCAAATTAATGTATGAGTCAGGAAAAGTACCTATTCTTTTTTTTATAATATTGGAAAGCAAACAAGCAGACGGATTTCCTGACGGAAAGAAATTCTCGCCGCCTAGAGACACCATAGGTGGTAATGATGCGTTGCCAACCTGAAGCCGGGATGTTAGGCCTCGAGCAAGAATAAGTTTACCGGCTACCTCTAAACCGGAACACGTCAACGGAAAGCACTGACGTTATGGTGGCAGGAACAAGTAAGGCGGTGGTACCAATCCGGGAAAGTCGCTACGAGACTCTACCAGCTAGTCAGATGTCACAGTGCTAGTGACAGTAAGCCTATGCTCGCCTTTTACGAGCTACCTGGCAGGAAGGCAGATGGTCTATTTTGCGAAGGAGCCCGGACCAACACGGGGAACTTTAACTTAACTTTAATGTTGAACTTAGATCTATCGGTATTAAACTGGATAGATAGTTTGAAATTCTATTAGATAGATGGATTGGATAGATGGAATTCCTTTATTGCGTAGGCATTTTGACAATCCAATTATTCAAAGTTTTATTTAGTATGATACATTTATAAAATTATATCTCGGATCTGTCGTTAATAAATCACCGCCATGTTTTCGGTCTCGCGTAGGTATGGTATTATTATCTTTACTATTTTACTGTCAACGCTAGTATGCTGTTTCTTATGACGAAATTATTTATACGAGAGACCACATTTCTTTGACTAACGACGTCGCAGAGATATACATAAAATACTTGAAGTAAAATTTATTTTTATGATGAAGATATTATTGTTGCTTATATTCAATTCGTTTATGGTTATTTTTATATATACTTGGACCTGTTTTACTTGAATTGAAATTGAAGTAAGTGACAGATTTAGCGACTCGTCCGTATTGGTACCACCGGCCTATCTATTTCTAGCTCCATAACGTCCAATGCTTGCCGTTGACGTGTTCCAGTTTAGAGGGTAGCCGATAATTTACTTTAGCTCGAGGCCTAACATCCCGGCCTCAGTTTGGAAACGCACCATTACCACCTAACTTCTTAGCATCAGGAAATCCGTCTGCTTGTTTGCCTTCCATTATCATAAAAAAAGATTACGACAAAAATTAAATAATAGTAGACAAACTTAAGTTCGTATTACGTAATAAAACATTTTTTATGACCGATAAAACACTTTTTTTTTGGCTTACTTTCAAAAAATGTATTCGTGAATTACTTTGAAATAAAAAATATTCTATTCTATTCTATTATATTATATTCTGTTCTGTTCTGTTCTGTTCTGTTCTATTCTGTTCTGTTCTATTCTGATCTGTTTTATTCTGTTCTATTCTATTCTGTTCTGTTCTATTCTATTCTGTTCTGTTCTATTCTGTTCTGTTCTATTCTGTTCTATTCTATTCTGTTCTATTCTATTCTGTTCTGTTCTATTCTATTCTATTCTATTCTATTCTGTTCTATTCTGTTCTATTCTATTCTGTTCTGTTCTATTCTATTCTATTCTATTCTATTCTGTTATATTCTGTTATGTTCTATTCTATTCTGTTATATTCTGTTATGTTCTGTTCTGTTCTGTTCTGTTCTGTTCTGTTCTGTTCTGTTCTGTTCTGTTCTGTTCTGTTCTGTTCTGTTCTACTCTACTCTACTCTACTCTACTCTACTCTACTCTACTCTACTCTACTCTACTCTACTCTACTCTACTCTACTCTATTCTATTCTATTCTATTCTTTCAAATGTGATTTTTTAAATTTTCTAATAAAACGTTGTTCGTTATTGGAAGTGTGCCTGGTTCGCGATAGGATTACTACCTATCACATTTTGGGACTGTATTCGGCTAGTCATAGATGACCTGGCTGTACCTATGCTGGAAAAAAGATGCCAAGGTGCGTCGCTGCCCTGTGGCCAAGATGCTGGGACTGTTATGCAAGTGTACCGCCTACCTTACTCTCCGGACCGGAACATGTCACTGTAATTATGGCAGCTACCAAAATATCCTAAGCTAGCTCGCCTCTTACTGGCTGCCTGGCAGAGGTAGATGGTCTATTCTACTCAACGGATCTGGACCAACATAGGGTAGTTGGTATTTCATTTCTTATAGTAATACCAGTCACTACTGGTACTGGTTACTACCTAGGTACAGTGGTACCATACGCAAACTTAGGTAGTAAAATTATTGACAATTTATGGTATTAAGTATTTAACCAGCATTATGCTTTATTTTATGGGCCCACCCTGGCTTCAAAATCCGTTGCGTAGTTTTAAATAATTAAGCATATAAAGGAACATAGAGACAGAGGAAGCGAGTTTGTGATAATCTAGGATCAAGGCAAAGCATTTACAACAAAAAACGAAACCAAAGCTCGAACCAGACTGATAAATGATCTCGCAGGAGATAAAACGATAGAATAATATTCAAGAATCGTATTGAGAAATGATAAATATCCTTCGAATAATAGAGTCTGGATTTGTTTCAATCGAAATATGGACATTCACATAGATGATACTTTGAACAAAGGAGTGATATTCACAATAATGTTTATTGACCGCCTCGTTGATCGAGTGGCTAGCGTACACGCCTAACTACACCGACCAACCGCGAGGCTTGGGTTCGATTCCCGACAGGGGCAAGCATTTGTGTGATGAACATTTAAATGTCTGCATTTCCGAGTCTGGGTGTTTATTAAATTTATTCTGGTATCTATTTAAGTATTCCTATGTATTAGGTAGTATCGTTCACCCATAACACAAGCATATAATTTGCTTACTTTGGAGTTAGATTCAATTAGTGCTACTTGTCCGGAGATTTTTTTTTAAATTTTATTTTTTTAATATTATCCATACTGCTACTTTACTAGGTGGTAGAGTTTCGCAACGACTCGCCCGGATCGAGTCGCCTCTGTAGTCTAGCGGTCCGGGTGTTGGACTGGACTGCATGAGGTCCTGGGTTCGAATCCCGGGTCGGCCAACATAAAGAAAATTGGATTTTTCCAATTTTCTAATTAAAATAAATGTTGGTCGGGATTGGAAATGAGCCCGGTTGGCGATAGGCTTGCCACCTATCACATTGTGGGACTTAGTGTCTTCGGCTAGTCGTGGGTGCCTTGGTTGTACCTCTGCCTACCTCTTCAGGGATATGGGCGTGAAGATACTTCGCCCGGATCAGAACCACTTCACTACCTATTGCTGCCGCCATAACGTCAGTGCTTGCCGTTTACTTACTTAAACTTACTTTTGCGGTCTATCATCCCCATCTCCGGGTCTCTAGGCAACGTGAATTACTTACCATCAGAAAATCCGTCTGCTTGTTTGTCTTCCAATACAATAAAAAAAAACTTTCACTCTGATATAATAAATGCGGTCTGTCGGTCTGTCTTTTACGTTTTCACGGCTTAATAGCTGGACCAATTTAGATTAATTAAACAGATTAATTAGGTTTTTATATTAATAATATTCATTTTCAAAAGGACGGCAACTCAACTATGAGAGCTCTGTTGTTACAGACGTTCGTTTACCGGAGGTCACATACCATTAGGTGTTGCACATTTGCTACTTATTCCATAAAAAAAAATATTATGACGGCTATTGGTGGATTATTTGAGTGTCCCAGTGCTTATTTTTTGTCAAATAACGCTTAATATAATCTCTATTTGTTATCGTCGGCACTTGGTGGAATTCCGTTTTTTTACACACTTTTTGAGGTAAACGCTTTTACTTTTCCACTATACACTTTATTTACAATAACTTGTAAGTAACTTACAACGAAATAGTTACAGAACGTTAAATTTAAACTGACCTTTTTATCTTCACTATCACTACATAGCCTCTGTGGTCTAGCGGTTCAGGCGTTGGACTAGACTGCACGAGGTCCCGGGTTCAAATCCCGGGTCGTGCAACAATAAAGAAAATTTGGGTTTTCCGATTTTCTCATAAAAAAATGTTGCTCGGGATTGGAAATGTACCCGGTTGGCGATAGGCTTACCACCTATCACATTGTGGGACTTAGTGTCTTCGGCTAGTCGTGGGTGCCCTGGTTGTACCTCTGCCTACCTCTACGGGGATATGGGCGTGAAGATACTACATAGTATGAAACAAAGTCGCCTCGTCTGTACATTTATCCTTTTGTATGCTTAAATCTTCAAAACTACCCAACGGATTTCGATGCGGTTTTTTTAATAGATAAAGTGATTGAAGAGGAAGGTTTATATCTATATTTCATAACCGTGCGAAGCCAGGGTGGCCCGCTAGATAGTTATAAAGCTTTAATAATGCTGTGACAAGTGAAACCGGTTGGCTATAGCGTAACATAAAGTGATAAATAAATTGTATATTGGAAAAGTACAAGCGTTTGCCTAAAAATGTGTGTAATGCTTAGTAAGCATTTCATTATATTTGATAAAAAAACAGTTTTGTATAATTATGTCATCAAAAAGCAATATTCAGGAGCGCGACGAGAAAGCAAATCAATTTGAATAGAAATAGCGTTACTAGATACGTGCTTCTCTTACGTGTGGGGACACACTGGCCATATTAACTAGCTTTTCCCGGATTTCCTTACTCTTCTTTTTAAATATTTTTTTTCGATTTGCTAATAAAAATAACGTTGTCTGGGACTGGATTTATGCCCGATTTGCGATGGCCTGCTACCTATCACATTGTGGGACTTACTGCCTTCGGCTAGTCGTGGTTGTGCCTCTGCATATCTCTTTAGAGATATTGATTTGGATTAACCAAAATTAATACTCGTAGTAATGCCACCTTTTTGGTCTAATAGTCCAGTGTTGGACTTCACTTAAAGAAGTTCTGGGTTTTATTCTCGGGTCTTTTACTAATAAACATCAACTTTGCCCGGGATCAAATATTGCCGGGTTTGAGAAAGACTTGCAACCTAAGTTGTGAGTCATCGTTAGTAGAGGTTAATGGTTCTACCTCTACCTCATTTTCGTGATTACAGGCGCGAAGGCACTATATTTAGTCTTAATACAACAGGATTTTTTGAATCTTATGATTTAAAGGGCTTTGGTGGGAGACATGTTAACTCCATTGTACCTAATCACTCTTTTGTCTTATACAAAGAGGAAAATTTTGTTTTGCTTAGTCTGCCTGTTACAAATTAATTTTATAACCATTTGTGTACGTTTTTGATTTCTTTAAATTTATTAAGGCGGTAGAGTCTCGCAGCGACTCGTCCGGATTGGTACCATCGCCTTACCAATTCCTGCCGCCATAACGTCAGTGCTTGCCGTTGACGTGATTCGGTTCAGAATATAAAGTAGCCGGTGTACTAACTTTTACTCTAGGCCTAACATCCCTGCCTCATGTTGGCAACCCACCATTCTCTAGGCGACGTGAATTTTTACCATCATTCGTTTCATCCGAAATCCGTCTGATTGTTTGCTTTCCATTAGCATAAAAAAATTTAGTAATCACTACTCTACGTTTACTCATAAAAAATATTTGAACCTTTTGCACTAAGCAAATAATAAATTCTGTCAATTTTATATTAAGTCTCAAAAATTGTTTTATATTTTCTCTTAATATAAATAATTTGGCGGATGCTCAGTCTCACACCAATAAAAAGTATTATCAGTCTGAGTGCTCAGTATACCTCCAACTTATCCAATTCCAGAGCTTTCCGATGTCCTCACCCCCTGCAGCGTATTCAGCTCGTGTCCGTACTTGACGACCCCTTTGAACTTAGTGCTAAACAATATTAGTAGGCAATTGTATTATTAAAACTTGGTTTGCTAGCAATTATCATAATTATGTCTATTAAGCTTCGTTATTGTTCATGAGATAGTTTGACTTGCG